>MJUU01052567.1:11021-42526 GCA_002080025.1 Modiolus philippinarum | reverse complement strand
GGCAATTTATAATTCACATCGCGTATTGGTTTTTGATGTATTTTTGTTGTGTACACGTAAAGGGATATATAGTAAATGTACATCAGACAACAATATTATACATTCACCATAGAACCCGCAAAACAAGTCACTCTTGTCGACGTCTAAATAGAAAAAAAAATTCATATCCCTTTGCAGATTATAAACACTCCGTCAGATCTGTACGCATGTATGATTTTGAATGGAGATAATTATTTCCTTTTAGATAATAATTTTTAATACAGTAAAAAACTTTTATAAGTCGGTTTTCGAGCTAACTCAACTATGCTTTGGGAAAATGACCGTGAAGTTTTTTACCTGATATCAGCAAAATTAAGAAATACTAAACTTATCTTGGCTGTTAAGGTTTTGACGATTTGATATTCATATTCAGGGGGGGGGGGGAACTTTGTAAATGAATAATTCAATCTTGGTGTCAATTATAATAGATATTTAATTTTAATTTCAAGAACTAAAGAATGATTTTTTTATGCAAATGCAAATAAATTATTTTGATGTGACATTTGACGTGAATAAATAATTTTTGTAATTCTCATGAAGACGAATATTTTTTGTAGGCGAAATCGCCAAAACCACACACCCTAAAATTCAAATGGTCGTCCCCTAAAAGCAATTAAATATCGGATATACATATATTTATGGTGCTGACAAGTTTAATGAAATAAACACAAAACTTTCCTTTTGAATGAGTAAATAACGTTGAATGCAGATATTTCTGAGACCATCACCGGAAATTTTAAATGTCATGAAGTTTCGTATGTAATAGCTATGTTACCGTTCTATCTATCTGCAATTTGCGGCTGGAAATAAAAAAAAAAAACAAACATTTTGCAAAATAAATATTGGCAACTGAGTTAATCTAAAGATAAAAATAGTTTATTTTTTTAAATACATTAAAAAAGATAAATAAATATCCATGAACACTATTACAATTTATCTATAAAAATAGATTGATTTTGAAAATTCTAGATAATTATAGATTAAAGGAATTAACTTGTACATATACGGTAAAAAATCACTGTTATTAACTGAGTTGCACTGTCACAATCCCCCACAATGCAACACAGTTATTTCAAATACTGTGGCTAACTGTCATGCACTGTTACAATCAAGGACAGTGCATGACAGTTACACCAAATACTGTCAATAACTGACGTGAACTGTAACAATCCGGGACAGTGCATGACAGTAGTCGTAAAGACTGTCATTTACTGTGTGTTACTGTTACAGTACTGGACAGTTAATCACAGTACTTGGGTATTACTGTTAAAGACTGTCCCCGATTGGCACAGTTCTTGACAGTACTTAATAGATATTTCACAGTACTACCACAGCAGAGAACAGTGAATGACAGTGAAAAAATCACTGTTCCTGGTATGGACAGTACTTTTTTCTGTTCATAGTGATTGTACTGATAGATTTAGATTCGAAGATCTTTAAATGTTTTTTTTTCCATAGGGTTCAATGTTAAATTTATGTTCCCCGTTGGCAGCCATCTTGGATGAGGTACGGACCTGTCGGATACCTTCGTTAGAAGGGCCCATCTAAGGACCTATTTTTGGAAAGGACAATCTCAGGACGTCTGTGACTAAGTTTGGTAATTGTACTTCTAGTTTCTGAGATAAAGATCTTTGAATGTCTTTTCCATGGGGTCCAACGTTAAAACTATGTTCCCCGTTTGCGGCAATCTTGGATGAGGTATTAACCTACCGGATACCTTCTTTAGAAGGGCCCATCTTAGGACCATTATGCCGACATTTGATTATAATTGGACTGATAGTTTCTGAGTAGCTCCTTGAATGTCTTTTCCATAGGGTCCATGTTAAAACTGTGTTCCCCGCTTGCGGTCATCTTGGATGAGATACGGACCTGCTGGATACAAAAAAGGGACCTTCCAAGAACTATTGTCACTAAATTTGGTTCCAATTAGCCGAGTGGTTTCAGAGGAGAAGATCTTTGAATGAAAAGTTTACGACGGACGAACGACAGACGCTGGACGCTCATAGGTTGCAAAAGCCTACCCTGACATAGACATGCTAGCTAAAAACCTTTAACCCGAATCACCCATGTATGACATGTAGGTCAAAGTGTCATAGTTTTTATCAAAAATATAATGAGTGTCCGAAAGACCAATCTACTGACGAAAAATTATTCATTTCTCACATGTAGGCTTTAAGAAGTCACGAGTCACGGATGCATGAAATGTAGGTCGAGGTAGACCAACCTGTGGACAAAATCTCATTTATCTTTTACTTGTGATTCTAAAGATATATAAGGACGTTTACTTTGTTACGGACGGATGAATGGACATTAGGCAAGTACAAGTCTACAAAGAAAAATACTAAGGACTTGCAATTTATATCTCGTTAATTTATTCATATAAAATAATTTAAATTTATTACTTCTTCAGAAGTGAGTTTAAAGATATAGTTTACACAGTGTTTTGACTGTTTACATATATAATTTTTAAAGCGTTGAAAAATGACCCGCTTCCAGGTCAGTATTTTATGATAAAAGTCAGAATTCAACGGAATTGGTCAAAATTCAATGGCTTTGGGGTCAATATTCAACGTTGAAAAACGATCAATAGGTCAATTTCCAACGGGGTCAAAATTCAACCTTACACCGGCATCGATAATATATTGATTGCAAAGGTGTCCCTTTTATCATATGTTTTTAATCAAATTACAGGAAGTTTCTTGATTTCAGGCATCGGTAATATATCGATTGCAGTAAATGTCTCTGTTTCCGTATGTTTTAAGTAATATTACAATATTATAATTGCGGTTCAATATACGAAAAAGGTCAGGAATAATAAGGAATATCAATATTGAAAAAAAATGTATTTGAGTAATATAAACATCAATTATATGTAGCAAAAATATATCAATTGTGATTTTATTTTCTTCAACAAAATATAAAATTATGCTAGAATATTGTGTACTATTTAGCAAAGGTATTTTGTTATCGCCACCAAAAAGAGGATATTTTTGTATCTACAAAATAAATTTAGTAAATTTACATTTTTTTATGTGTTTGGAAAAAGTTTCGAATTTCAGTGCTGAGCAAACTATTTCTGTATCTTTGGCTACTTCCTTATTTTTTTGCACATTTGTTCATAGCTTATTCATCATGTTAATGCATAAAAACGGATCAAATTTTAAAAATCATTGTATCTTCTGTTTTACTCATACTGCTTTGAAGACATGTTTTACATCAATTACTACCTTTTAGATATCACACTTTAGACAGTGGTTGTGAATGCACAGATTTAAGTAATTACACTAATCTCTACAATGTAAATGCTTGGTCTAATAGCTTTTTTATTTGTTATATTGATGGAAAAATTCGAAATAAAAGATTACATAATAATACAAGTATTTACCAGTATTATGCAGTCACAATTCTGTTTGATGAGACAATATTGTAGCAAACCAATAAATGTTTAAATGAATGGCAGTATATTACTGAGTTTGACATTCTACAGTTTCCTGTCATTAGAACTGGCTGTCGTTACTGTTGATGGCTTAACAAGAGATAAATCGTCACATGTGTTACATAAAATCAAGAAATATCATCGTTAAACAAATTTAATGAAATTCTAAAATGGGAATTACATTCCAATTTGTGAAAATATATCTTCTGTTTTTCATTACAATTCATTCCATGATTGTTCATTGTCAGACGATAACAGATGCGAAATATATCTATGGAAACATTACAAAAGATTATCAAAAGCAAATACTTCCAAATTTGGATCGATCGAAACCATTGACACTGTATTTCAATATTTATCCACTTGTAATAAACTCTTTCGTGGAAACAGAGGAGACCTTATCGTTAACAATGGCTATAGGATTATTTTGGAATGATGCACAACTTAGCTGGGATCCTGTTTTATATGGAAATATATCGAGTTTAACGATTACGACTAATGACATATGGGTACCGTATGTGTATCTTTGGAACAGTGTTGACAGCCTCCGATCAGTTGCTGACGGTTCTCAATTTTATGTTGAAGCATCCTCTACAGGAAATATTTTTTGGATTCCAGGTGATAACTTCCGGGCAAAATGTCCAACAAATCTTCTTAGATTTCCTTTCGATACACAAACATGCAAGTTGTTTTTTGCTTTATGGGGTGCTGGATCAGAGAGAGTGAGTTATTCGTCCTCTTCGGAAAAGGCGATTTTAACATTTTATACCCCGAATTCGGACTGGGTAATAACACATCAAAAGCAATATACAGATCATATATCTTCAACACCTAGATTTGTATTTCAAGTGTCAATCAAACGTCAGCCATTGTACCATGTAGTAATGGTCATATTGCCGACGATGTTATTCTCTCTTATGAATCCACTTGTGTGTCTGCTTCCAGTAGAATCAGGGGAGAGAATCTCACTTGGAATGACAATTCTGCTGTCATATGCTATATTTTTAACACTTGTTTCCAACTCTATTCCCGAGACTGCTAATCCAGTCTGTGCTTTACTTCTTGTTATGATTATAATTATGATGTTGAGTGGTTTTATTGTCATATTTTTGGTAATTAATGTCCGTTTTTATTACAAGCAAGAGGCCGAAACCGATCAATCGCTCATGTTAAGACTTGTTGCCAATTGTTGCTCTCGGAAATCAGCAAAACGTACACTATCATGGAAACGTGTGTCAAGTTTTCTTGATACTGTGGTCATGGTTATTGCATACATGACTATAATTGTGATTTACACAGGATATTTCATATATGTGTTTTATATGTGAAGTGTTACAGTACTCGTATTTCAATATTGTTTTTGAATTGAAAAATGTCTTCATTACATCGGTATATCACAAAGAGAACTTGCATAGATACAAAGAAAGGTTTGTAAAAGAGAAAAGAAAATGGTGATTCACTAGCAATTGGCTCCGAAGAAAACAACATGAGAAAAGAAATTATCATGCAATGCAATGATTAAGACTATATTGTTTTTTTTCTAAGTTTTGATTTATTGTTTGTCATGCTTTAGTTTTGAATGATATGTTCTAATACGATACAGAAATGTTATTACTTAATAGATCAAATTTGATTAAAACTGTAAAAACATAGATTTGTGTTAGTTATAACTTTATTCTCTAATTTCTAGCAAATATAAACAACTCCTGACTAATGGGTGATCGAAATGATAATCAACATGAGTATTTTGTTAATCTCAGTTGGCGATTGGTCAATCATGTAAATGTCTCGTGTCATTTTCATTTAGAAATAGTGCAACCGGATGTTGATGAAATTAACACCTGCAAAATTCTCTAGCGAAACGGTTTTTGCATTTTTATGACTAAGATAACTCAATTTATTGATAATATTGATAATATGACATTTTTATAAAAACTATTATATCCAACACCCCTTTCAATGAATGGCGCAATGATACACACAGCAATGTTGATAGCAACAAAATGGCGCCATACTTGAGACTACGCTTTCCTTCTAATAAATTGAGTAGAAATTAAAGAAACAATCCTGACATTGTTTTTCGGTTTATTACGACTATATTCAACACCCTTTCAATGAATGGCGCAATGATATACATAGCAAAGTTGATAGCAACAAAATGGCGCCATACTTGAGACTACGCTTTACTTCCAATAAATTGAGTAGAAATTAGAGAAACAATCTCTAACATTATTTTCTGGTTTATTACGACAATTTCTCACATCTCGATAGTTAAATTTTCACATTTTAAAGTTCTCGGATAAACCTCGAACTTTATAATGTGAAAATTTAACTATCTCGATGTGAGAAATATACGTAATAAACTGGAAACAATGTTAGAGACTATATATTTAAACCATTGTTGTGACGTCATTCTATTGTATTAACTGTGGATTCTTTTTCCCCTCTATTGTTTTCTCCAATTTAAAGTTTAAAAACGTCCCGAGGGAAATGTATGTTTACTACATTTCACTGCGATCTGATTGTCCCATTTAGCGAAATAGTTTTGTTCGCATCGAGTGTTGTAATACCTTCGTTAGGCACGGATCTTTTTGATTTTCAGAGGGGGGCGGTGTTGCTGGGATTTTCACCCGAGTTTGGAAACGTTTAAGACCCACTATCATGAAAGCGTGAATGGGAAAAACGGTTGACTTGCATTCTATGCGAAATTGACTTGTGTGTTCCAGATGTATTATGGGAAAACAAACAATTTAAAAACATTAATTAGACGAAAAATGTGGTTAAAATATTTGATGTTGAAAAATATCAGTCATAAGCATTATTATGATTACAAAAGACCTTTACATTAACAATAAATTTAAAATTTGACATACTTTAAAGGCATTTTTGTTACCTTTGATTAAAGGAATAATTTCATTATTAAAATATCTGTTCTTTTTACAAAACATGTCTTCCACATTTGGCACCCTATGTACATCGTTTTCAGGCTGCATCGATCGTTACGGCTGAAAATTCCAGTAAATGCGATAGGGTTCTGTCTGTTGAGCGAAAGTTATCTTGCACGAGGGCTGTAGTTTTCTTGCATGCAAAGTCAAGAGAAGCGATAGTTTACTATGATGAATTCAATAATAGGTCGATCAGATATAAAACTTTATATTTCGTTCGTTAATCACCACCAAACGGCTACTTTAATATTCGATTTGTGAAAAAGGGTACAATACTGTAAATAAATGCTCAATATTGTTCAGACAAAGAGCTTATTCAACGATTGATGCATAAATTGTAATGTATATGCTATAGTTTATTGTGTAGTGGGCTAAAGTTGATTCTGATTTATGCTATAATTTGTTATAATTATCATAATTTAGTTGTGTGTTCACCAACAAATGGATATGATATCAATGAAGTAACAGCTTTTTAACTATTGAAAACAAATTTATATGCTGATATTGAAAATTTTAAACGATTCCAAATATTTTGCGATGCAGTTCTCCGTTTTACAAATGAAACATTTCCATTCTTTAAGATTTTTGGTGGACCGGCCTCATTTTTAGACTTCTCTGTTACCGCAAATTTCTACAACTTATAACTGAAATACAAAGAATTCAAATTACATTTAGAATTAAAGTTTTTTACAGTCTTAAATCGATCATTTAAACACAATTTAGTATTTTCCCAAGAATAAAACATATTTTTTAATGAATTTTTGTTTTGTTTTACTGGGCAATAAACATTGACTTGTATATTATTGTTAGAGTATTTACGTGTGCCAAAACTAAATCTAAAAGACAGTAAGTTTTAAGGAACTAATTTTTTTTCAGCACCGTAATCGATGTATTTTTCACAGTAATATTTATCTCCGATTACCTAATATTTACGTGGCACAGAGAGAGATAAGAATTAAATTCACGTGTTAAAAGTATATGGTCACCGTTTTTTTCCCCAAAATCCGACTAAAAATACCGTGTACTTGTGATATGTCTTTTGTTTCTTCCAAAACATTCCAATTTAGATTTGCAATTCTAGTGATTGCAAATATTGTGCCATCATTTTTGAAAGCTACCAGTTAGTGTTAATGAGTGTTTCATGAGACTTGCGAAAATCAAATTAGTTAGTTGATTATGTTAGCACACTTTTACACTGTTGCAATTTAAAAAGCATTGGAATTTGATAATCCTCTGGGAAAACATGGGATTTCAACATTTCCCATGGGATTTTTTAATTATTCACATGGAAAAATTTTTCCATGGGAAGTTAAAGAAATTCTATTGGAAAAATAAAAGCCCCATGGGAATATTTCAGACTCCTTTGGGTAATAGTGAAATCCCATGAGAAACTGTATTTTGTTACGGATTTTTGAGATGTCCATGTTTTTAGGGTTTTTTTTTACAAACTGCTGCTGTGTTAAGATGAAGAGATATGGAGCTAAAAACATGATTTTGTTGAGTTCTATAAGCGATTCCCATATTTTGGTTATTTACACTGCTTAGTAATTTTCAAGGGTTGCAAAAGATTTTCAATCATTGGACTTACATATTTGAATTAGATAACAAAATACCAAAGTTACTGTGAATTGGAATTGGTTGATATTTAAAAGACTTTTGCAATATTCTCAATAAAATTTGACAGAATGGAAGAATCAAAATGAAATCTTGAACATTACATAATGGAAGAAAATTAAAAAAAAACTGTTGCCCATATGCAAGAAAATTTCGCTTTTAGGTATCTGAGTACACTAGTTAACTATAACGATGAAGTTTTTGACGACCTTCGTTTATATCAATATAAATCTTTATTCTACGGAAGCCTTTTAGGGCCGTACAATTTACTTTTTCTAATTTGATATAACAGATTGTTAATTTGATTAAGTAAATTATTAATTTGATATAACAGATTATTAATTTGATATAACAGATTATTAATTTGATATAACAGATTATTAATTTGATTAAATAAATTATTAATTTGATTAAACAAATTATTAATTTGATATAACAGATTATTACAGTTTGATATAACAGATTATTACAGTTTGATATAACAGATTACTAATTTGATATAACTGATTATTATATATGCCAATGGAGGCCATTTTGGACGGACCTCGGGTCCAATGGACATAATTCTGAAAGCAGACCATCCAGTTACCATTAAATCAAAGTTTGACCCAATATGGCCAAATAGTTTCGGATGAGACGATTTTAAATTGTTTTTCTCTTAGGGTCCTATAACTATGTCCGCTGATGGCGGCCATTTTGGACGGACCTCGGGTCCAACGAATATAATTCTGAAAGCAGACTATCCAGTGACCATTTAATCAAAGTTTGATCCCATTCGGCCATATAGTTTCGGATGAGACGATTTTAAATTGTTTTTCTCTTAGGGTCCTTTATTAAACCAATGTCCGCTTATGGCGGCCATGTTTGAAGGACTTCAGGCCCAACGGATAGAATTCTGAAAGGGGACATCTAAGGACCATTCCATCAAAGTTTGGTTCCAATTAGCCCAGTAGTTTCAGACTAAAATTTTCTTTGTTTTCCCCATAGGGTCCCTTATTAAAACTGTGTCCGCTGATTGCAGCAATCTTGGATTGACCTCAGGTCCGACGGATACAATTTTGAAAGATAACTACCGAAGGATCATTTCGAAAAGGTTTAGTGTAAATTAGCCATGTAGTTTCAGGGGACGATTTTTATCAATTTTTTGGCTGAATTTTCTATTACATGCTATGTCGGCCATCTTGGTTGGTCGGCGGATTCATCGGATACAATTCTGGAAGGGGGTCACATAAGACCATCCCTGCCAAGTTTGGTCCTAATTGGCCTATTGATTTCGAAGGAGAAGATTGCAACGTGAAAAGTTAACCGACGACGGATGCTTCATGGTGGCAAAAGCTCACACGACCCTTCGGGTCAGGTACTAAAAATAGGAAATACTTATGTAACTAAGGCCACCATTTTATTTTAACTTGGATTACGGAATCCTTTTGAGATTTTTTAAATCAAAGTAAATATAAAAGGATTGCGTTATGTTACATGAGTATCCTCTATTTCTACTTGAGGTTTCCTACGGAAAGTCACTTTCTACTCGACTTGACCGCATTGATACTGATTATTTGTGAATGGCTGATGAGGAGCCCTGACATTTTCTTAACCTGTGTAAAATCTGGTAGTATTGTAATTAAGACCATCTGATATTAAACTATTATTAGTTTACCCCTGCTCCAATGGAGAGGGGGTAAACTGTTTTACCATTGTCCGTCATTCCGTCCGTCCGTTCGTCCGTCACACATTTTCGTAACATTTTTCTCAGCCTTATAAATCGTAGTTTGCTGATATTTAGCATGAATCTGTGTATCGGTATGTTGTATTGTTGCATGCATCTTTAGATCCATCCGACATCTACTTCCTGTTTGCCGAGAAAAAAAACTGGGTAAAGGTGCCAAAAAATTGTACTTTTCACTATTTAATGTAGAACATTCATTTTTTTATCAGATTTTGCTGCGGTTTTTTCTTTAGATTCCTTATAAAAGTAACCTTTGCCATTATCGCTAAGCTTTTGACATAGCTCTTGCCGTTCCTAAAATAAAAGGGTCGAAAAGGGCCAAGTCCCACAATCGTAACTTTTTTTACATTAAGTCCGATTATGACAGACTTTTTTTAAAATATATTAGTTTTGATGAGTACAAAAAGGATATGGCAATAGATTTTAGCTTTTGGTAGCCATTTTGGACTAAAAAGGGTCAAAAGGGACCAAGATGGTACTTTAATAGGCTATATGGATTGCTTATTTTCCATCTGATTTATATGGCATATTTTTCATTTGAATCATCTTCAAAAGTATGTCAAGAGATTTGATGTAGCTCGTACAGCTTCCGAGTTAAAATGCCGGTCGAAAAGGAGCAACACCCGAACGAATAACTTTTATTATTTTTGACTTAGGTTGTTTGTTTTATCCAATTTTATGCGTTTTTAATACTTTTGTCAGAAATCCTGTGTCCAAAACCTTACTGTATCCACACTTTTTTTGTGCTAACCCTTGCCCTAATGTAGCCCTGTCTCATTAAGCGGGGGTATTCGGCGAGAGCTCTTATTTCACAATATACTCACAAGGCAATAAAATCGCTTATGGTGGTCATCTTGGTTGGACCTCGAGTCCAACGGATAGAAAGTCTAGTATAAATTGGCCAAGCGGTTTCAGAGGAGAAGATTGTTAAAGATATTTTTGCAGCCATGGTTGCCATCTTTTTGGTCGGTTGGGTCTTCGGATACCATTCTGAAGAATAACCATCCAAAGTTTACCAACTAATTTATTTGACCGATTTTCTCTCGATACCCACACCCTAAAAATTGTTTTTACTAACATTGAAATTATACAATGTGATGCATGTTAAGGATGCTCTCAATTGTAAAAAATATGAAGTTTTTCAAAAATATATAAAGTTCAAAATTCTGATCTCCTCCCGCCACGACTTTTACAGCTCCTCAAAAGAATTATTTTAAATTTTTGCCTAAATTGGTCATAAGCAGGTAAATTTCTTCAAATTGATAGCATTTTTTACCTAAATTGATAAAATTTATCCACCCGCCCCAAATTTGGAAGAAAAATGGATGAGACTCTAGGAATTGTTTCATTATTGCTTTATGAGTATATTGTGATATTGCTAGCTTAAACAAGAGCTGTCGCCGAATGGCAGACTTTCATACTGCCGCTCTACAACACAGTACTACATTAGGGGAAGGGGTAGCACAAAGAAAATGTGGACACATATAGGTTTTTGACATTGGATTTCTGACAGAACTGTTAATAAACGCATAAAATTTGATAAAACAAACACCCTAAGTCAAAAATAATAAAAAGTTATGATTTCGGGCATTGCTCCAGGTCCACGACCCCTTTTATCTCGGAAATTGTAGGACCCAAATCAAATCTCTTGGCATACAACTGAAAGCTCTTTCAGAGATGATTCAAATGAAAAAAAAATATCAGATGAAATATAAGCAATCTACATTGACTATTAAAGTGCCGTTTTGGTCCCTTTTCACCCCTTTTTAGTCCAAAATGGCTGCATAAAGCTTAAATCTATAGCCATATCCCTTTTTGTACTCATCAAAGCTGAGGTTGAGAAAAATGTCACGAAAGAGTGTGACGATCAAACGGACGGACGGACGGAATGACGGACAAGGGTAAAACAGTTTATCCCCTCCATTGGAGCGGGGGTATGATAATAATAGTTTAATATCAAATGGTCTTAATTATAATACTTCCAGATTTTACACAGGTTAAGAAAATGACAGGGCTCCTCATCAGCCATTCACAAACAATCAGTATCAATGCAGTCAAGTCAAGTTGAGTACACAGTGACTCTCCATAGGAAGCCTCAAGTAAAAATAGAAGATACTCATGTAACATAACGCAATCCTTTTATATTTACTTGGATTTAGAAAATCTCAAAAGGATTCCGTAATCCAAGTTGAAATAAAATGGTGGTCTTAGTTAAATAAGTATCTCCAATTTTTAGTATCTGAACCGAAGGGTCGTGTGAGCTTTTGCCACCATGAAGCATCCGTCGTCGGTTAACTTTTCACATTTCAATCTTCTCTTACGAAATCAATAGGCCAATTAGGACCAAACTTGGCAGGGATGGTCTTATGTGACCCCCTTTCCGAATTGTATCCGTTGAATCCTCCGACCAACCAAGATGGCCGACATGGCATTAAATAGAAAATTCTGCCAAAAGGTCGTTTAAAATCTTCCCTTGAAACTCCATAGCTAACTTAGACTAAACCCTCTTGGAATGATCCCTAAATCACCTTTCAGAATTGTATCCGTCGGATCTGAGGTCCATCCAAGATTGCCGCAATCAGCGGACAAAGTTTAAATAGGGGATCCTTTTGGAAAAACAATGAAAATTTCCTCGTCTGAAACTACTGGGTTAATGGAGCTAAACTTTGATGGAATGATCCTTAGATGTCTCCTTTCAGAATTCTATCCGTTGGTTCGGAAGTCCTTACAACATGGCCGCCATCAGCAGACATAGTTTTAATATAGGACCCTAGGAGAAAAAAATTTAAAATCGTCTCATCCGAAACTATTTGGCCAAATGGCATCAAACTTTGATTTAATGGTAATTGGATGGTCTGTTTTCAGAATTATATCCGTTGGACCCGAGGTCCATCCAAAATTGCCGCCACCAGAGGACATAGTTTTAATATAGGCCCTAAGAGAGAAAAAAAAATTAAAATTGTCTCATCCGAAACTGTTCGGCCAAATTGGATCAAACTTTGATTTAATCGCAATTGGATGGTTTGCTTTAAGAATTATATCCGCGTTTGACCAAAGGTCCGTCCAAAATGTCCTCCATCAGCGGATCTGTCATATCAAATTAGTAATCAGTTATATCAAATTAATAATCTGTTCTTTCAAATTAGTGATCTGTTATATCAAACTATAATAATCTGTTATATTAAATTAATAATTTGTTTAATCAAATTAATAATTTATTTAATCACATTAATAATCTGTTATATCAAATTAATAATTTGTTTAATCAAATTAATAATCTGTTATATCAAATTAGAAAAAGTAAATTGTACGGCCCTAAAAGGCTTCCGTATTATTCCGCTGGATTTGATTTGTGCAAAATGATTTAAACTGCACGAAATGTTTTCAAGTCTATCATATATAAAATTTAAAACTGCTGATTGTGTTGTTGTTCTTGAAATGACGTTTATGTCGAATAACTGGTCCGAAGACACTTTATTTGTCAATTTTATTATGTTTGATGAAAAGAAAAGAAAAGATACAGTACGTATGTTAAACAAGAAGTAATACGAAAATGAGGTCCAACAATTATTTCTTGAATGATGTAAAACTTATCGTCTTAATTAAGAAAAAAACAGATATATCAAACGACATAACATTTAGAATGGAAGCAACTATACTGAGAATGCAAGTCAACCGTTTTTCCCATTTGCACTTTTATGATAGTGCTAGGAAATTGGTTGCTTGTTGGGCGAGTTATTTTTTTTTAATGAACAGCGTGAGGGCTAGATTATTTTTTAACCCAGGTGCTGGTGACAAAGATTTTCTTAGCATAGACCGGGCCAGAAATCCCAGCCCCATCCCTGAAAATCAAATGGTCCGTGCTTTACTGGATCGTTTATACCAACTTCAGTAATGTTTATATTGTACTTGTTGTACAAACTGGCAACATGGTAATTTATATTTCCTTCAAGTACAACTAGATTCAAAATATGTATCTGAAAAATACGCGGAAATGTTCTATTTAATTTTTCTTTTCAAAAAATGCATATAGGTTACATTTGGAACTACATGTACAAAAACACGTCTTGTTAGAGTAATGAAGAAAACCCGTATTTGCGTTTACTTACACTATAATCAAATAACAAACCCGTTTTAACAGGGGCGAACCCAGAGTGCTGCTCATGGGGGGGGGGGCACAACATCCCAAAAAAATATAAAATATTTTATGAGTTCCCTCCAGTTATCAGTGTTAAATCAAAATATATACAAAATTCTGCATCCAACTGTAGATAACGGGGTAACCAGCTGTGGTTTTTTTTCTTCAAGAATAAGAATATATGCATTTGGTAGAAGGATAATTACATGAAATACCCGGTTTATACACTTTTTCATGAATTCATATTTTACTGTACCACTTAGCTGCTCATTAAGAAAAAAGGCCTTTGACAAAGCAAGCCCTTGAAATATCATTAACAGGGGCTAATAACACGAGATCCTCTCTCTGAGAGAACGAGGTCCATGTATGTATAGCCCAGATTCCTATGAGTGGAGCCCGGAGCCCTAGTGATGAAACCGAAGCCCTTGTTTTAGAGCCCGGGGCCCTGTGTTTGAACCCGGAGCCCTGTGCTGCAGCCCAGATCTTCATGTTCAAAAACGGTCGGAGCCTAGGAGTCAAGAGCCTATGTTATTCCCTTGAACTGAAAGTTTTTGGCAATTCTCTTGTTAAACAGGAATTTCAGGAGATCGTGATCTAGGCAAAGAAATAAAAGGACTTTAGAATAGTTAAGATCGGACTTTATATTCCTACTTCAATTATTTTAATGTGTTACTGTTAAGAATAAGGTAACATTAGGCCATAATAAAAAAATATCCTAGATTCTCATCCCCTCTCGCCCCGGTTTTTTGACACTCTCGGGCAAAATTTATTTTGATTTTTGGGCAAATTTTGGTACATTTCTTATATAATATAATTAAAACATTTTTCACAAAATGATAAAAATATAAAATGAAATTTGCCCACCCGTCCAAAAGTTTGAGAAAAAAATAGATTAGAATCTATGAGTTAGCTTATTATGGCTGTTTATTAGAGTTTTATGTATGATCTGTACTAATGACACATAAATTGCCGAAATGGTAAAAATTGCTGAATGTAACAAAAAGAAAAGAAGCGAAATATATTATAAAAACGTTGACAATTTCAAAGTCTTATTTACAGTTCTTCAACTTACTTTAATATTCACTAAATTAGAATTACAGGAACGTGAATATTAAACTGTCATTTATTTGTCAAGTCGTGACAATGTACCCTGAATATGACATTTTTAATAATTTGTTTTAATAAACATACTAAATAAACAAACCTTTACTGTTTTTGTTTTGTTCAATTTGGAAAAGGGTCACTGGTGCCAGGGGGACGTTCTCCTTTGGCCCCGCTGGATCCGCCACTGTTTAAAAAATTTTTATGAAGTCTTTTCACCTTTTCCAATTGAAAAAGTTTTTGTATTATGGAAATTTATCAATAAGTAATATTATAGACGTTTCAAATACGTACAGCTCAGTGAAAAGTCATTTTGTCAATTTTCTTCTTATTTTTGGGGGAAGGGGGTGAAGATCTATAATATATACACGTGAACATCATGTTTCTTTACTTTTTTAGTTTTTTCATTTATTTCCAATAGGAAAAGTGACCCAATTAAACAAATAGAACCAAAAATTACCCTAAACCTTCCCCTGCAATTCCCTCGTGCATGTATTACCCTGGGGTTAAAAATATTAAAATGTGTTTTGGCAGAAAGTATTTCATTTTACAGACAAAACTTACATTTTTCTCTCTTCTTCGTTCTTCTTTGATAAGATTTAGAGGTTACAGTATTCACCGACATTTTTTTACTGAATTTAATGCCGTTTCGTTTCATTTGAAAAATACATATACCACAATTGAAGTTTATCTGAGTATTAGATATCGGTTAAAATCAAACTTGTAGGACAACCTTATCCATATAATTCTTCTTTGATACTGAGTGACCTTTCGTTCATAAAAACATATATAGTACGAAGATAACAATGCATTAATTAGATAGGCGATAATCCTTTTGATATCTTAATTACATAAATGTCTCAACAATGGTTTAAGTAAGAGAAACAATGGCCAAGTGTGAATTCATGATAAACAATCCACTCGCCTCCGACTCGTGGATTCTTTTCTCATGAATTCACTGTATCTCCTTTACATATATGCCATATACTACATTCCTCAAATTAAATGTTTTTGGCAATAACTACATTTGGAATTGTTATTTCTATATAATACATATCATTGTTAAAATATATAATTATAAGGTGATTAGTTTTAAAAAGGTATCTGTTCATAGAACACTTCCAGATTTTTTTTTTTTTTTTTTTTTTTTTTTTTTTTTTTTTTTTTTTTGTAATTCTTTATTTTTGCAATTGGTACTTTACATGATGAACATAAACACAATAATGAACACAAACATGACAAAATAAAACATATACGGACACAATTAACACACAAAACATATAGTAACATATATACTTCATAACAGAAGTGAGAAAGCATGAGAATCTGTAGTTTATATTACTAGTATAACAAAAACATTTGCACTCAGCCACTGAGAAGAACTTCAAGTGGTAACCACTTTTTACGTATAAAATCTCTTTGTGATTGTGTCAAGTATACTCCTGAAAATTTTTCTATATGCATATAATATTTCAAAAATTCTATACCCCCCACAATGTGAGGTATAGAATTCTTGCATCTACACACATAAATATAATATTTTAAGATAAGAAGAACATTTTGCACAGTGTTGCTCTGTTCTTCATTTGCAGCCATTCCAAAAATTATGTTTGAAACATTAACATCTATAGTCAAATTATGATTTTCAAAAAAGCTACAAATGGACAACCAGAAATTCTTTGAATGATAACATTCCCAAAATAAATGAACTAATGTCTCTGGTGTTTCAAAACAAAAAGTATAAAGTTCTGTTTCCTTTAATTTACATTTGTACAAAAAGGTATTTGTTGGAAGTATTCTATGCAGTAGCTTAAACTGAAAATTTTGCAGAAGTGTATTACGGGTTATAGAAAAGTGTAATGAAAAAATTCCTTCCCAATTTTCAATATTTAAGCCAAGTATGTAATTCCATTTATCTTGAGAATTGGGATTTTCTTTCATTTTCTCAAGGTAGGTTTTATAAAAATATTTACTAGGTTTCTTTAGATGTTTTAATTTTTCAACAAAACTACTAATAACAATGTCCAATTTTTCTTTCCCTACCAGGCTTCTCTTCCAATCTACTGGAATTGCATTAAGAATGCCATAGAACTCATTAAAATTGGTGGAAAGATTTCCTCCATGTTTATCTAAAAACTCTGTAAAATTTAAAAACCTTCCATTGTCTGACATTAAATCATTTAAAAAGAATATTCCATTTTTGCAATAGTTCGTATTAATACTCATATTCTCTTTTACTTTAATCTTCTTATTTAACCATAAAGGTTGTGATAGAATATCATTTGTATTTTGTAACTGAATCTCGTTATCAGTTTCAACAATTTTTGAAAAATTAACAAAAATATCTTCCCAGAATCTGTTCAGTTTTGTAGATATCCACCTTATACCCCCTTTATCCAGAAATAAGACTTTATCGCCCCCATATTTTTCTAAAGTGCCCAATAACAATGTTTTCCATGGCGAGTAGTTTAGGGGATCAATTAATTTACTGAGCCATGACATTTTCAATGAATAACAGAAGGATTGGATATGTGGTACCTTTAAACCACCATCTCCAAAGTCATTTATCATAACAGTTCTCTTAAACTTATCAGGTTTATTACACTTCCAGATTTTTGTCAAAGACGGTTTTGGTTCAGATGGTCTCGGCAGAAATTGATACGGGACGAATCTCTATCGGCCAATTGCTAATCGAGGAGATCATTATCATAGTCGAAACTATAGATGAGACTCAGATAAAGTAATTATTATTCTTAGATAATAAATATTTTATAATAGTTATAATGACTTTTTCAATACTAACATACATTGTTTTGACTACGATAATGATCTCATTGATTTGCACTTGGCCGAATGTCATCAGAGTAAGTGTTATACAGTGTCAGATACTGTCACTTAATGAGTATATAAAAATTTTCAATGGCTAGTGGGTAAGAATGAAAAATACACCTCTTGTTGGTACCCACTGACAACGTTTCTATCAGGCATCATCATATAATTGACCTTTAACAAATTCAGATAGCAATAATTTAAACGAAATAACGCGATTCTGAGCTTCTGTAATTTACTTTTGATAAAATACACTGATTTTAATGGCAAATGTCTAATCCAAATCATATAGATAAGGAACATTTATACTAAATGGTTATCACTGTAGTTAAGCAAGTTTAAATATCATGTAAGTCTATTAACGTAATGTGCCTATTAAAGATAAACAAAAAAAATCAAAAATAGAATAAAATATGGTCGATATCACAGCTTGTGGACCAGAGGTCCTCAAGGATATTCACCAAGTAAGTAGTCAGACTTGTTTGACATTAACATTGTACCTCCAGTTTTATGGAAATGTACTGTTTTTATCAAAAGTCTCATCCCTAAAATTACCGAGGCTTCATTTTAGATATTGCACCCGGTTGATGTCCTTGGTACTGGATTTGGCCTCTATTTCCATATTTTAGGGAAACAATTACTTCTTTCTGACTATATTTAGATCATGGCTTTCCATATCATTGATTCTAGTGCTGCTGGTGAGAGGTTACTTCTTGAAATACGTGAATAACATAACAAAATTTTCTGTTTATTATGCAACTTCGGTATTTTCGGATTTTAATATTTCTTTTTTGTATGTTGATTTTTTTTGGAAACCACGTACGTTTTTGACACTATCTCATTTTCCTGTTATTATTTATGTCGCCCCAGACGTACGTCAGGGCGACATATTGTTATTGTTGTGTTTCTTTATTACTTTTTTATTATCAAGTCACCCAAACAAAGTTTGGTGACTTATTGTTTTTTACTCTGGTTCTTATTAAGTCGCCCAAACAAAGTTTGGCGACTTCTTGTGTTTGCACCGTTTCTTATTAAGTCTCCCAAACAAAGTTTGGTGACTTATTGTTTTTGCACCGTCTCTTATTCATTACTATTAAGTCGCCCAAACAAAGTTTGGCGACTTCTTGTGTTTGCACCGTTTCTTATTAAGTCTCCCAAACAAAGTTTGGTGACTTATTGTTTTTGCACCATCTCTTATTCATTACTATTAAGTCGCCCAAACAAAGTTTGGCGACTTCTTGTGTTTGCACCGTTTCTTATTATTATTATTTTTCCGCCTCTTTCCATCATCTTGTCCAACCCAATTCCCAGAAACCCCTTGTCCAATCATAACCAAACTTCACAGGAGGGTAGATCACCACCCAAAGATGTGCAATCAGGTGTTGAAATTTTCAAAATGACCAACGTCATTGGTCACTTTGAACTTTGACCCCAAATCTTTTTATTGGATTAACTCGGAAACTGTAAAAGATACTAATACAATGTATACACTAAAAGATAACTAATACAATGTATGACAAAAATGTTTGTTATGTCATGACGGACATTTCTTGCATTTGGATCGAAATTCTATGGTCAACCGTTCAGGAGTTATGCCCCTTGAAAGTTTCGTTACATCTTTTAAGTAGGTTTTTCTCGAAAACGGTTAGAGATAGAAACCTGAAACCTTTTCCATTCAACTTAGGTGATATGTGTTAAGTCCATGCTACCAATAACGTTCAAGATCGCGACATATTTATCATAATAAATCATTGTTAATTGTTAATAATCTTCCTCATATTTTAGTCACCAAAAGCCAGTATCTTGACGGACCCTTTTAGTTTGCTCCGTTCCACTGTTTGATAAATTTTATATTGAATTTCTGTTCTTGGTGGTGTTAGTTAAAGTATCCTTTCAGATTTATAGGTGTAATCTCAGGTGGTCAAACGCAACACTGAGGTCCCACTTATATTTTTTCCTAGTCTATCTATATGCGGTTGTTTTCTCTAGTGGTATCAACGTGACACAGAGAATATAATCACATAGCAGAAACTTGCAGTACGGCACGGTCGCAACATTTGGTGGCAGCGGTGGGATCTGTTTAACCAGATTTTCTGAAAAGAGAAAAATAAAACATTTTAAATATATAATTTTCAAGTGCTGGTGGTGACTAAAAAGTTAAAGTTAATTTGTAAAGTAATATATATTGTGTAACTTTTAAAATTAAAATCATGGAGGATGATTCGAACATAGTTTCTTTTGGTCCTGGCACAAACATGGATGCAGAACAAGATACAATTGAATTACATAACAATAATGCTGTTGCTATTGAAAATGAAAATGTTCAGAGACGTAATATTGAGGATCATAATTTGGATGATCAAATAACAAGTGAAGCTCGTTCGCAAGAACGCATGTTTAACGCATTTCAACGACTTATGTCAAATATGAATGAAGCTGTTCAGAGAGGTTTTGAGATAATGCAAAACCAAATGAGAAATTTAATAGGGAGTATGGATGCAAAATTTGAGGCAATGACAAGTGCCAGACCACAGCTAGATGTAGTTAATGACAGAATTTATGAAAACAGGGGAAATGAACAGGAAATTAGGGAAAATATGAGAAATATTAGAAACCCTGGAACAAGCTTTGTGGGTGCAGAGTCGGGTGATCATTTTCCACCAATAAATAGGCATGTATTCAGCACTCCAAATGTGGTTGTGCACAGAAATGCTAACACTAATAATTTTGAAGGACCAGAAAGTATGAGCAATTCTGCAAGAAATAAAATGAAACCCCAAAATTTTAGCGGTTCAGAAGATCTTGAGGATTATTTGGCTCAGTTTGAAATAATTTCAGATCTAAATAATTGGGACTATAAAACCAAATCACTGTTTTTAGCAAGTAGTCTTACTGATGAGGCAAGAGGCCTGTTGAGTGAGCTAAATATGCATGATAGAAAAGATTATGATACAATTGTTAATGTTTTGAATGTTCGTTTTGGGTCAGTGAATAGAGCAGAAGTTTTTAGGAGTGAATTACAGTCACGAATAAAACGTAGGGATGAGAGTTTGCCAGAGTTGGCACAGTCAATTAAGAAATTGACCAGAAAGGCTTATCCTAATGCTAGTGCTAATGTAGTTGAAACACTAGCACTAGACTATTTTATTGATGCCATTCCATTTAAAGATATAAGAATTAGATTAAGGGTAATAAGTCCCAAAACCTTAGCTGAAGCTGAACAACTGGCTGTAAGATTAGATACTGTGCATATATCAGATAAAAACAGAAATGTTGGTGATAGAAATAAAACTTATAATGTTCATTCTATAGATGTACAAAAGGCTGATGGTGATAATAAAGTAATGCAAAAAATGGGAAAAATGATGAATAAAATTGAGTCGGTGTCAAATGAGGTTAAACAATTAAAACAGGAAAGGAGGGTACCTATGCCCCAATTTCAAAGCAAAAGACAGGGCAGTGATAGAAATTTTGGTAATCACAATGGATTCAGAAGGGAAAATTGGAGGCCAAATTTTAATAATAATAATAACCAAGTTGGTTATAGGTCTTTTCAGAAAGACAAAGGAAATTTTCATAGGTCGGAAAACAGAACAGTGTCGACTTCAGGGGGCGAAGTTCGACCAGGGACACAGGCCCCCCACCAATAATTTTGAGAAGTAAATGGGAGCTAGACGAGGGTTATTTTATATATGCAAAAGTTCAGGAAAATTTGATAAACATGTTAGTTGACACTGGTGCCAATGCCACAATATTAAATGAGAAAATTTTTAATAGTTGGAATATTGTTCCAAAACCAAAAATTGAAAAAGTTAATATGAACTTATTAACCGCTACTGGGGAAAGTTCATCATTTGCTGGTAAAATTAAATTAAATTTAAAAATTGGAAGCATGTTATTTGAACATGAATTTTTATTGGCAGATATAAAAGACGATGGAATTTTGGGTATGGACTTTTTGACAAAACTTAAGTGTTATTTATTGTTTTGCAAGGGATTTTTAATGCTTAACAAAGAGAAAATACCATGTTTTTTATAAAAAGGGAGGTAATCAAGCAAAATGTGTAGAATTTCTGTTTGTAATCAAGTAGAAATACCGCCAGAGTCTGAAATGATTATTTATGGACAAATTATTAATAATATTGATAGAAAATTGGCAGGAATAATAGAGCCTTATCCTAGTTTTGCTAATAAAAGTGGACTTTTGGTTGCAAAAGCAGCAATTAATCTTAATAATGATAGAATACCTATCAGAGTTGTGAATTTGAGTGATAAAGTTTGTAAAGTATATAAAAACACTGTTGCAGCTGTATTTGAGGCAGCTGAAATACATGAGACTTGTGAACAGAGTGTGAGAACTACGAAAGTTGTAGAAAATAATAAATGTGAGACTGAAATGCCAGAGCATTTGAAAGATCTTTATGATCAAAGTAGTGAAAATTTATCTAAAGAACAAAAGAAGAAGTTAGCTTTGCTTTTAATAAAGCACAGAAATGTATTTTCTAAGTCATCTAATGACTTAGGCTGTACTCATGTTGTTGAACATGCTATAGACACCAAGGATGCCAAACCAATAAAACAAAGGCCTTATCGTATTCCATTGTCTAAGACATTGGAAGCTGAAAAAGAAATTAAAAATATGGCAAAAAGGGGTATAATAGAACCCTCATGTAGCCCTTGGTGTGCCCCAATTGTCATGGTCACCAAGAAAGATGGAACAATTAGATTTTGTTGTGATTTTAGAAAATTAAATGAAGTGACAGTAAAAGACTGTCAACCATTGCCCCGAATTG
This sequence comes from Modiolus philippinarum, assembly GCA_002080025.1. Classification (NCBI taxonomy): domain Eukaryota; kingdom Metazoa; phylum Mollusca; class Bivalvia; order Mytilida; family Modiolidae; genus Modiolus; species Modiolus philippinarum. The sequence continues at coordinate 19,905 of MJUU01052567.1, read as the reverse complement.
ATGATACACTATCAGCCTTGTCAGGTTCAAGTGGGTTTAGTATAAACGACCTGTCCAGCGGATTCTGGCAAGTGAAGTTAAAAGATAGTGATAAACCCAAAACTGCTTTTTCTATAGAGGGTGGAGGTTTTTGGCAATTCACTGTTATGCCCTTCGGGACATGCAATAGTAGTAGTACCTTCGAAAGATTAATGGAAAAAGTATTAAATGGACTTTCATGGAAAATATGTCTGGTGTATATTGATGATATCATAATATTTTCCAAAACATTTGATGAACTCATAGATAGATTAGACCAAGTATTTAGTAGAATTAAGGAAGCAAATTTGAAACTTAGTCCTAAAAAGTGTAGTCTATTACAGAAGGAGGTCACATTTTTGGGACACACTGTAAGTGAAAAGGGGATTTCTACTGACCCTGACAAAATCAAAGCAGTTAAGGACTGGCCAATACCCAAGAATGTTAAACATGTAAGAAGTTTCATTGGGCTATGCTCATATTATCGTCGCTATTTGTCTAATTTTGCCACAATAGCCAAACCTTTACATAAGTTGACTGAGAAGAGTCAAAAATTTTTATGGGATGAAAATTGTCAAATAGCTTTTGACATATTGAAAGAGGCATTAATCAACTCCCCAATTTTGTCATATCCTCAGGAGGAGGGTTTATTCGTTATCGATGCAGATGCAAGTAATGATGGCATGAGGGCTGTCTTATCTCAGGTGCAAGCAGGGAAAGAAAAGGTTATTTCATATTGCAGTAAAACATTTTCAAAGCCAGAAAGGCGATATTGTGTAACTAGACGTGAACTGTTAGCAGTGGTCAGCAGTGTGAAAAATTTCCATCATTATGTATACGGGAGAAAATTTTTAGTCAGAAGTGATCATGGTGCCCTAAGATGGCTCATGAATTTTAAAAATCCTGAGGGACAAATAGCTAGTTGGTTAGAGATTTTGGGAACATATAATTTTAAAATTGAGCACAGGGCAGGGCGAGTTCACTCAAATGCTGATGCACTAAGCAGACGTCCTTGTTTGTCTTCAGACTGTTCATATTGTTTAAGGGCGGAAAAGAATTATGAAACTGACACATCTGGACAAGATCAGACAGATTGTGATAAATGTGAACACAAATGTGGGGAAAATGTTTTAGGAGTTAAGCCATGTGTTGAAATTCGGGAATCAGAAAAGCCAAGTGTACAGAAAGTTAGACAAGTGAAAAAGCATAAGGGAGAGGTACTTGAAACGTCCAGGGCCCAGGACAGAAAACAAGTACCCAGTTCTTGTTTACAAGAACCGAACTATACGGAATGTTACATTTTTGTTGAAAGCGAGGGACCTAGTCACACTCGTGTTGGTTATGAACAAGATGAGTTTGTACTTAACAATAGGCTACCAAAGTGCAGTCATAGTTGTTTTACAAATCAAGTGTTGAATAGTAGGGGACAAGATGAGCATGTACTTAGCAATAGGCTACCAGAGAGCAGTCATAGTTGTTTTGCAACTCATGTTTGTTATGATAGTAGACCGGATGAGCTTGTACTTAGCAATAGGCTTCCTAAGTGTAGTCATAGTTGTTTTGCAAGTCATACCAGTGATAATAGTAATGAATGGAATGAATTTGTACTTAGCAATAGATTACCAAGTTGCAATCATAGTTGTTTTGCAAATCAAACCTGTATGTATGAAGATCTGGAATGTTTTGAAAAGTCAAAGTTGGATAAGAAAGACAGTAGATCTAATGAGAGCTGTGAAAAGTTGTTCACATTAAATGATAATGCCCATAGTAAGAATAGGAAAGTTCCTGATAAGAATGATATTTCACTGAATGTCGTGAAAACTAGAAATATGAGGAAAAATGAGAATGAAATGCCTAAAGAGCAAAATATTCAGCAAGATATTAATATCCAAGAAAGGGAGAATACTGATATAAGTCTAAGAAAAATATCAGAATTTCAACAATTAGACCCTAATATCAAAATTATTTTTGATTTTAAAGAGAAGGGTATAAAGCCAAATTGGTCAGATATACCCATATATGGCCAAGAGGTCAAATGTTATTGGTCTCAGTGGGACTCCTTGTATATTAAAGAAAATGTCCTATATAGAAAAATGGAAAATATAAATGGGAATGAAATAATTTGGCAAATTATATTACCAAAAGAATTAAGAGAAGTTGTTTTGAGACAATTACATGACAATGTGACAGCAGGTTACCTGGGTATACAGAAAACATTAACTAAAGTGAGGTATAGATTCTTTTGGCATAAGTTAATGTCTGATGTTGAAAACTGGTGTACAATGTGTGATATATGTACCAGTCGCAAAGCACCACAAAAGAAACCAAAGGCCCCCATGAGACAATACAATGTGGGTGTACCTTTAGAGAGGGTGGCCATTGATATCATGGGTCCCTTTAATAGAACTAAAAAGGGCAAAAAATATATAATGGTCATTGCGGATTATTTTTCAAAATGGATGCAAGCTATACCTTTAAGACAAGTGGACGCACTAACAGTGGCTAGAAAATTTGTAGATCAGTTTGTGACTATTATGGGGGTTCCATTACAGGTTCACACAGACCAAGGATCAAATTTCGAATCTGATTTGTTTAAGGAAATGTGTAGAATTTTAGGAATTGAAAAGACTCGTACAACTGCAATGCGGCCACAATCATATCGTATGGTGGAAAGGGGGAATCGCACCATACAAAATATGTTATCAGCTTTTGTATCAAAACATCAAAAAGACTGGGATGAATGCTAATGATGGCATACAGGTCATCTGAACATGCATCCACTGGTGCATCCCCTTGTAAAATCATCTTTGGTAGAGATATTAATTTGCCGGTAGATCTTTTGATGGGAAAGCCTGAAAATGAAAGTGCAAATAATGCTATAATTATAGTGCTTTTATAAAAGATCTAGAAAATAAGCTGGAAATTGTACATGAAACTGCTCGAAAAAAGTTATTATTGTCCAGTGATAAAATGAAAAAATGTTATGATAAAAATTTGTGTAATACAAATTTTGAAATTGGAGATGCAGTTTGGTATTATGATCCTAAACGCAAAGTAGGAGTTTGTCCAAAATTGCAAAGGCCATGGCAGGGTCCTTTTATAATAATAAAGAAATTAAATGATGTGTTGTTTAAAATACAACTAAATGCAAGGTGCATACCAAAAATTGTTCATCATGACAGATTGAAAATGTACAGAGGAGAACAAAAACCTACATGGTTTAAATTGAACAATTCGGATGACAAGGTGGAGGATATATAATAACCCCCAGAATCCAAATAAAATGTGAAAATAAAATGTGACAGAAAAATAAAATGCAAAATAATTATATTAGGTAAAGTTTGTTAGACAGTTGATATGGTTAAAATATAAAATTAAATGGGAGACCATAAATTATTGTCTAAAAGTACATGTATGAAAATGACAATCTAAAAATATGGAATGTCGTTTCCATAAAATATTGTATGGAAAGTCCATGTGAACATAAATGATGTTTTGTTGTTAGTTTGATTTTTAAATATTAAAAATTTAATAAATAAATGGGATTTTCAATTTATGGGAGAATAAAATGTTATTTTTGTTGTGTTTATTGGGTAGATGGTGCTGTGTACATTCAATGTGAAAACCATACTGCCATAGCTGTGGTGTGGTACATTTGTCACGTCGTTTGTCATAGTTTAAAGATATTGATTGATTGATTGTCGTTTTATGCCGAATAAAAAAGAAATATATTGAATAAACATGACTTCATACAAGATTGATTTAGTTCCTATAGCTTATGAGTGTATACAATACTTTTCAGATTAAAACAATGGTCGTCTTCAGGTGTAAAATTTGCTGTGACAGGGAGTTTGTGTCCAAGTGGTCCATCCAGAGACACATACTTGAACAACATAGCAAGTTTGCGTTCAAGTGTCAAGTTTGCAAAAACATTTTTGACAAGAAAACCCCCAAGCATGGCCAATGCTCTGCAGGGGAAGGCAATCAAATATTGATTGACAGGGAAACTGGGGACACCGGTATAAAAGTCAAAGATGATTACATAAAATTTAAAGATGAGGAAGTAGAAAACAAAATTGAGTTGGTAAACAAGGAGATTTTTCCCAAAAATCCCAGGACAGTGCCTTACTCTAGTGAGAAAAGGCAGAAGAGGGGAAGATCTCCTACTAAGAGGAGAAGATCCCCTAACCGGGCAGCTAGTGGTTCCCCTGTACGGAGGAAACCCAGGACTGAGGACAGGCACAGGTCTGTATCTGACTCAAAGGATCAGAGACTGCCTAGTCCCGCCCCCCAGTGGAGGAGACAGTCACTAAGGACACGGCTGGGGGAGCAGAGACTACTCAGGTCAAGGAGAGCAGTAGGGCCAGTACCCCTGTTACCGCTCGGTCAAGGTCTAGGTCGTCAAGTAGGACCAGGGTAGCCAGTAGTGGGGTACGAACCCGAAGGGGCTCTCGATCTTCTAGCAGTGACTCAAGATCTAGTTCAAGCTCCTCAGCCTCGTCTTCCTCCTCTTCCTCCTCAGCGGGCAGCCCTAGCAGAAGTCCAGTGAGGACTGTTATTGTTACAGAAGAAACTAGAACCAATGAATTAGTAACAGAGGAGTCAAGGATAGAAAAAATGAAAAAGGCTGATACCGAGAGGGTTTATCTTTACGTAGATGGAACGAAGTACGAAACTTCTAAAGAAACCCTAAAGGCCGATCCAAATTCTATATTTGCAGTTTTGATGAGGCCAGATTGCTCTTATCAACCTACTAACAACATGTATTTTATAGATCGTGAGCCGTCACATTTTAAACTTATACTTAACTATCTCAGGAACATTGACAATTTTCCTACTAGTGTTCTGCCTAGAGACAAACGGTATTTGGAGGAGTTAAAACTGGAGGCCAATTACTACAAATTAAATGGATTGTCAAAGATGATTGAGGATAGAATAGAACAACTGTAGGAAATGCTAAATTAAATATTATAAATTAAAGATCACAAAACTCATATGTTTTACATTATATTCCACCTATGATTGGTGATAATATACAAAAAAAAATCATTGGAACTTGTTGAAGTTTTAGGTAATTCTATGATGTTGTTTTTGTTGTTGCTTTGCTGATTATGATCTCCAGGTTTTGGGGATGATATGTTGTGCACCTAGTTTGTTGTTTTTGGAAGCTATGCTGACAAATAATATATGGATGATACAAAATAACTTTTGCAACTGAACCTGTGTTGTTTATAGTTTGTGATTGTCTGTTTAAATGATTGGTCAAAGGTTGGCATTGATCAATATGGATAAGTCTATATGTGTTAAATAACACTTACCTTCCAATGTTGACATTTATCTGTTGCACTCGTTGGAGACCAAATCCACACTAGGAGGGGGGCAATGAAGCGAGCATGCCATTACCCTTGGTGTATTGACAAGAAAAACGATTAAGTACACAAATGTACATTTTGAGATGTCCCCCATATTTCATCGTAGCACGTTGAAGTCATTTTTCTACTGTTTTGTTATCGTTGGAGCGTAAACATGGTAATGCTCCAAAAACCCATGGTCCCAGATACAGACCGCATCAATTTTAATGTCTGTCAAAGCCTCCATGAGTTTATTTTGACAAAAACATCGGTCACCTGTTCAACGGAACAGAACTTCCGGCCATTACACAAATTGTGCATTCATGTGTATTACGTGACCAGAAGTGCACATACGCAGTGTACGTCAATATTCAGGTCGTTACGCCAAGTTATTGGACAAGAAGGGGGGTCAACTCGGGTCAAGCCACTCTTTGGCAGTATATAACTGAAAAAGTCAGCTTTGGGCGGCAGTCCACTGGCTTTGGGCAGGACTCTGTTCAGTCAAAAATTAAAATTGTTATTCTGAATACAATTGAATTCTGAAGTTCTGATTTTTATGCAGAGGCAGACATGTATAAAAAGGTATGCATGTAGTAAAATTTTGACCAGTCTTTAAATAGTAATAAAAAAAAATGTTCTTTTGATACACAAAAGTTAGAATACATTTTTTTTTCATAGGGGAAAATTTCCAGTTGGACTCGCTATTAAAATAGTTTGTCTTGGGATGGTCTAAAATTAATTAAGTAGGATAAAGTACTGATCATAAGAAATGTTCTTTTGTCAAACAAATGTAAGAATGCATTTCTTTTCAGTATTTCAGTTTCGGGCAATAAGCAAGGGGTGAAAAGTATAAAAGATAATTCATTTATTATACATTTTTTTATAATTAAATTTCACTGGTGGCTATCCAGTTACAACAGAGACTTCTGGATACACGCTTATCAAGCAGAAGTGTTGTATCTGACTAGTTATTTTATTAGGGGAGAAACTAACAAAAATACTTATTGGAGTGAAAACTTTCATTTAATTTGATAATTTAAAACATTTATTCTTTAAGTAATTCTTTGGGTATAAAATAAATAAACATACTTACATAGAAGGATAAAATTTTATATTGATTCACAAATCTATAGAGAAGTTGAATACAATCAATCTTGAAAAATATTTAGTATTGAAAATCCTTTGAATTGTTCCTATATTGTTCTGTGAATTTTTGCTTGAAATTCCAGTCAAGCTGCCTTGAATATTAATTTTCACATTTAGTCGCATATTAAAAGAATATGCTGTTCTGTCATTTCACGTGCAAGTACGGAAAAGTCCGTAGCACTATGTTCTGATTTATCCATGTGCCATCCATAGGACCAGTCCATGCTACCAATGATGTTCAAGATCGCGACAGATTTATCATAATAAATCATTGTTAATTGTTAATAATCTTCCTCATATTTTAGTCACCAAAAGCCAGTACCTTGACGGACCCTTTTAGTTTGCTCCGTTCCACTGTTTGATAAATTTTATATTGAATTTCTGTTCTTGGTGGTGTTAGTTAAAGTATCCTTCCAGATTTATAGGTGTAATCTCAGGTGGTCAAACGCAACACTGAGGTCCCACTTATATTTTTTCCTAGTCTATCTATATGCGGTTGTTTTCTCTAGTGGTATCAACGTGACACAGAGAATATAATCATATAGCAGAAACTTGCAGTACGGCACGGTCGCAACAATATTACCAAATGGAAATATGGTCAATGTTCACATGACTTAAGCCCAATACATATTTATATGAACCCAAAAATTAACTAGGATTCCTGTGTTTGGATACAAACACAAAAGTCTCCCAAAACTCCCATGGACACAGAAGTTGGCTTTTTGAGTTCGGCACAATCTAGACAACCTTTCTGTGAAATTTCATCAAATTCTGAGCACTTTGAATTTTCCCGCCTTTTCTCTGTATCCAAGGCAACGGTAGCCATTTTGAATTTTTTGGCATTAAATTGTGGTCAAGAGTTTCTATACATCCTTTGTGTAAAGTTTCATCCAATTTGGAGCACTTTTGATTTTTCCGTCTTTTTTCCATTTCCATGCTAACGGCGGCCATTTTGAATTTTTTTTACCCAAAAAAGTTTTTAACTGTTTGTATACATGCTTCCCGTGAAGTTTTGTTCAATTTGGAGCACTTTTAGTTTTCCCGCCTTTTTTCCGTTTCCATGGCAACGACGGCCATTTTGATTTTTTTTTTATTTTTTTGCCCGAAAATGTTTTCTACAATTTGTATACATGCTTCCTGTGAAGTTTCGTTCAATTTGGAGCACTTTAAATTTTACCCCCTTTTTTCGTTTCCATGGCAACGGCAGCCATTTTAAAAGTTTTAAGACCCTAGTGCAACCCGCGGGATAGGTATCAATCATTATGTGAAGTTTTACAAGGATCGGACCAATATTCTTTGAGAAAACTTCCGGACAAGTTCAGTGGCGAAGAAGATGAGAAACAAGAGGCTCTCAAGAGCCTGTATCGCTCACCTGGACCATGGCTGACATAGATAAAAGGCATTACTAATAGGAAAAACTAAACATAAAATTTAGCAGAATACTTTTTTTTTCTAAAATTACAGTATTCATGTTGGGTTTCCATGGCAACCGAAAAATCCACCATCCATTACAACCCATTAACAGAACACCATTCAAAAAAAATTTGGGCAGGGGTTCCCCTTATAATCAAGGTAATACATAATGCTGAAATTGAAACATTCAGACCACAATTCAAATAAAAATTCAAAAAGATTTGGGCAGAGGTTCCCCTTAAAATCAATAGGGCCAATGTAAAAACTATGTTCCAGATGGTGGCCATCTTGGATGAGGTATGAACCTGCCAGATACATTTTTTGGATGGGACCACCTAAGAACCATTGTGGCTTAGTTTGGTTCTAATTGCACCAGTAGTTTCTGAGATCTTTGAATGTATATTCCATAGGGTTCAATGTTAAAACTATGTTTCCGCTGGCGGCCATCTTGGATGAGGTACAGACCTGCAAGATACCATTTTTTAGAAAGGACCATCTAAGGACCATTGTGACTAAGTTTGGTTCTAATTGGACTTGTAGTTTCTGAGAAGAACATCTTTGAATGTCTTTTCCATAGGGTCCAATGTTAAAACTATGTTCCCCGCTGGCGGCCATCTTGGATTAGGTACGGACCTGTCGGATACGTTTTTTGGAAGGGACCATCTAAGGACCATTGTGACTTAGTTTGGTTATAATTAGACTGGTAGTTTCTGAGAAGAAGATCTTTGAATGTAATTTCCATAGGGTCCAATGTAAAAACTATGTTCCCCGCTGGCGGCCATCTTGGATTAGATACGGACCTGTCGGACACCTTTTGTGGAAGGGACCATCTAAGGACCATTGTGTCCAAGTTTGGTTATAATTGGACTGGTAGTTTCTGAGAAGATCTTTGAATGTCTTTCCCATAGGGTCCAATGTTAAAACTATGTTCCCCGCTGGCGGCCATCTTGGATTAG
>MJUU01052567.1:0-10748 GCA_002080025.1 Modiolus philippinarum | reverse complement strand
ACGGACGACGGACGCCGGACGCCAAGTGATGGCAAAAACTCACCCTGGCATAGCCAGGTGAGCCAATAAAAACAATAAGTCTCCAAAAACTGCGTTTGGGAGACTTAATAAGGGAACAACATTTTTTCTACTCCAGTTTTGAGACTCGTATAGAAGTACGAGGGCTTAGATCAGTTTTGCACAATACCTTGTCGGCTGAACTTTTATAGTTGGACGAAATAATATAATAACAAATATAAACGACGCTATTTTTAAATATCATCTAGTACACCATTTCGTAAATCTTAAACAACATCCGGTTTATTTAAGAAGGTATAAGGTATATGTGAAATAGAAACTATATACATCTATGTAAGACTTAGAGGAAAGCTACTACATACCACAATAAAAAAGTGAGTTTGAATCGTGACAAAAATATTTAATTTAGATAAAAATGTTTGAACTAGCCCTCATTATTAACAGTTGAATTTTTAAATAGCTCATACATATATATTGTCAATGTACTAATAAGGAAGAGGAAGTTGTTGGTCATATACATATATCAAGAATATTGTATGCCATACGATTTAAATTTGTGAATTACAATGTAACAAGTTTTTCTAATAGATTTGTAATAAATTTGGTCCCGTTCATTTATCTTGTTTTTGACAAAACATTTTATAGATAGCTATTATAATGTTTAGTTAATAAATAGCGGTATCTAATTGGTGAAAAGATGGCCAATCGGCAAACATTTAGTTAAGTAAAACAGAAAACAGAAGTTTAAAATAGTCGGAAAACTTTAATAAAAAAATAAAGAACATAGAATCAGAGAAAACAAATACGATTATATTACTGGTAAGACGCCCAGCTTTAGTAAGTAATTATAAATTGACAAATATTTCGATAAAAATCATTTGCCCACAATATTCTTTTAAAAGTTCCTAAAATTGAATGAAAAGGATAACAATAAACACCTACTATTGCTGAAAATTACAATCACAGGCTACAATCCACCAGGGAGCAGCTCAAGAAAGCATAAATGAAAGACAAAAGTACACGTGAACAAGATAGGAACTTGCGATTGCCGAACTTGGTATAGGCACTAGCAAAGTGAGTGGTAGAGTTAAACCGGTTTACGGACACCCCAAACCCCAACCACTTTTCACTATCTCATTTCCCTTATTCTAAAAAACCAGTACAGGTAGACTACTCATATGTTGCACTTTTTCTGTCGTTAATGTTAACCTCTAGCTGATGAACCGGAATTTCATAGAAAATTGCTTGAATTTAATGTAAATTTGGGAAACCTCTTTATTATATTGTAGATAATAAAAAAAACTTCTTTTTATATAATTTTTTGATACAGTATTTTATAAGAATCTAAATAAGAATAACAGAAATCAATCATATCAAGGCAGGCCGATGACCGACCTGTAGATTGGGTGGCCAAAATGATTTCAAAGCAATCTTATTCTGATGACACTGGCTTTACATATAGCAAACGTGTAAGCAAGAAGAATATGTATTTGAAAGAAGTACTGAAAATACTTAGTTAAATTTGTGTCGAAAAATGTGCCATCAAAATAAAACGTTAGAATTACAAGTGTGGGATTTAAAGTTCAACAAAAGCTACACACATTCAAAGTGTCCTATATCTCAAAACAATGAAAATAGTATGTTTAAATACTATTTTAGCAAAGGAAAGGAACATAGGCTGACAAACTTTGCACCTTCTGTTCGGAACTAACGAAAAACTAATACATATCATTTGTACAAAATGTTTGGATTCGTATTTGAAATGCATTGAATAGTTGTGGAATTACGATTCCTCTTAACCAAAAAGAAATTATTTTTGGTGTGACAAATGAATCACAGATATATGATACTATTAATTATACTTTACTTATTGTGATTTTTTTTATTTATAAATGTAGATGTGATGAAAAAAAACATCTTTTAAGGGGGGAATTGAATATTTGAAATACCATATTAACATAAAAAGATTCTCACTGTACTTATCCCCTGCACAGAATAATAAAATTGATAGAAAGTGGTCACTTCTTTACAAATATACCGTGAATATCTTTCAAAATATAAATGAGAGTGATAAGGAAGTTACAGTACAGCATTATCAATTGCCAAACTCCAAATGGCTAAAAGACAAACAGGTGCAACACCAGCGGAAAAATTTCAATCACAATTGTCCCGACTTGGTACAGACATTTCAAATGAAATGGTGGTATTAACCAGTTTTATGGCGCGCCAAACCGGTAGTGTCTGGTAGCTATTCAACGCCAATTACTATTGAAAAGTCAGTGAAAAGAATTACTAATCCCAGTACTAAGTAAAAATCAATCTTGAATCAAAGTGAGGACCGAATCTTCAAAAATTCCATAAGGGACTGATGTGTATTAAAGAACTTTTTAATGATCGTATTAGATTGAATTTTTTGAAGGCTTGATTAATAAGGCGGTCATGAAGATAATTATGCCTAATAAGAAAGTCCTCATAGTTGGTACTAGCACTTGCGTAACGAATGTTCCACAAAAACTACACCTCATAAGCAGGAGAAGTTGGAATATTACTGTCCATGTTAGGGAAATTGATCATTTTGAAATTAAAGCCCTTTTTGTCGTTAATTTGATTACTGAATTGACCATTTTCGTCAATTTCGAGATGTAAGTCCAAAAAGAGGTAGATCTAGCGGTTTCTATTGTTTCCTTTATCTCTTAGTCTGTATGTTATATTGAAGGGACCGATTTAGCAAAACATGCGTTATATAGGAAAGAACCTCATCAAAGTATCTATAAGTGAGACTGTATCAACTTTTATTTTATGGGCTATAGCAGGTCCCTGAAAAAATATAGTCTCGTAGAGTATAAGAACTAATCTAGGAGTAATGACAACTCCAAATGAAATAAATATGTTATCAACAAGAAAATCAAAACAATTCTATTATACATAAAACTTTATACTGATTTAACAGTAATTAAGTTACTTTATATATTCTTCCAACTTTTTAAAAATCACTATTCCCAGTTATCCAACTTTTTATTCTATCTCCCAGGGCAATGTTTATTTAGTACTTCACACTAATTATCATGTAAAATAGACAAGAAAATTATTCCATGGATAAAATGGTAAAGTTGCCTTTGTTTGTTAATTTAAGTAATGTAAAAGTAAAAAAAATAAATAAATGAAATAATTTTAAATTTGAATAAAGCTAAAAAAAAAAAAAGAAAAGCAGACTGGAACTAAATATGGTCCTAGAACTGATAAACAGGTTAAAATGGGTAAATGGACAAAATGGGTAAAATTTTGTAAATAAGTAATATTAATGCAGCTAAATATAAATTTGAAAAAGTATATGAATTATCTAAAAATATGCCTCATTATGGTGTTAAAATGTTCTTATCTTTCTCCCATATGATTTTTATTCCTTCAGGATTTAAAAAATCGTCCCATATGATTTTAAAACCCTGCAAGAAAAATATGTCCTATAATAATGACATAATATAAGCCTTCGTAGGTTCATATCGTTTATATTTTACGTTTTCATCGGACTTTGGCATTTTTTTCTGACTGCCCAACTTAGGAAAAAACGCAAAAGTCCGATGAAAACGTTTAAATGTAAACGATATGAACTTACAAAGGCTTGTCCTATAGGAGAATATACCATTCCTTATAAGAAAATAAATCATTCAGAAGTGAAAAAAATCCTTTTAGACAAAACAACTTTATATCTTCCAGTTTTACAATTGGATCATAAATTGGAAGAGTCTTAGAATTATCTACAATTTAATCTTGTTGCGCGTATATGTCAATGATGTTGTATCAAAAACATATAAAGATCAAAATAAATTTCAGGACTGTAACTTTAAAAAAAACTTAATACTGAGGTAACTATAAATTCAGTTTCTACAGATTGCCATTTCTACAACTTATGTATCCTCAGCATTTGGAGCCGGTACCATAAAACAAAAGATGTATAGATTTGATTATGTCAAAACTTATAAGTTATAGAATTAAGATCAATAAATAAAATCCAGTTGTTCAATGTTTAAATGTGCCCCAATAAGATGAGTATATGTGGAACCTTGCAATGTCTATAGCAAAATACCGAAGTTACTGTATATTTTATCAAAAAGTTGGATAAATGGGAATGAACGTTTTTTCAAACTGACTTTGTTCTGTCCTTGTAAACAAAACATGATATATCTTATTGTGCAGTGAATGCATCTATCTTTAACCAACAATTAAATATTAAGTAATTAAGGATCCAACTTATAATTTGTACAGCCATTGGTTTTTCTTGCATTGTAGACCACATTGTATTCGAATAAATATGTAAAACATTCAATATAAAAACAAAGCATAAATACAAATAGTCATCGATTAAAATGAGTTTTGCATTTAAGGTGTCTCAGTGGTATTATTCCGCAATTTTTGTCTAGTACTTGTTCATTTAGGTTTCATTTATTCACAAATTTAACAAAATAGTTATTGAAAACGCAAAGAAAGTTCTAAACTATGTAAAATTATTATTCCTGATAACTTTTACAACATTTTCATTACAAAAAGGCGAACTAAAACACACAAGTTTTAAATCTAGTGCTGGGTTTGCAGGATACAGAAATTATGCAAGGGAGATAATTTGATCAAATAATTTCTCTAATTTCTGTCCAGTTTTCACATTTCCTGAACGATGTGGAAACATTTGTTCTCCTCTCTAGAGAGGAGAACAAGTGTCGTGACATTTCCCGCCAAATTTATTCGGAATTCAATCCTCGGTGTTTTTCGTCCAGTCATTAGAGAAACAGTTTCCACAACTTAAACACGTTAATTATGAAATTTCTCGCATCTCGTTAAATAAATTTCCAAATGTTTAAAAGCTCGGTAAGCCTCGCTTTCAAACATTTGCAAAATTTATTTAACTCGATGTGAGAAACTTCATAATCAACTAGTTCTTGTTGTGGAAAGTATATCTAACATAGATATCACTGGAGAAATTAACACTTCGCAATTTATCCCTCTTATTTCAACGGTGACCCCTAATTTTTATTTTTTATATGTAAACTATATAATGATTTCAAAACACATGCAAAGTATAAACAAAATCTATAATAGATTTTTTAAGCTATTCTCCCATATAATCATTTTCCCTATCATTTCAATGAAAAATCCTGAAATTTTCAAATTCAGTTTTTGCTCTTAAATGCACGGTGACCCCAAATTTTATTTTATATTTTGAACAATAATACAATTGTATTTCTAAAAAGAAAATTTCACAAAATTCTATAATAGGAATTTAATACCCTGCAGACACCTTAAAACATTGTATTATTTAAATTGTATTGTAATTAAAAGAAAAAAATATGTTTTTATTGCATAGAGATGGAAGTTCAAAACAATGATTATTATCCCGAAACCTTTGGGAGCATGTACGATATCTGGCAAGCAAAGATGTATTGTGATGTTATCTTGGTGTGCGGCAATAAAACCATACCAGCTCACAGATTAGTTTTGGCTTCGTTGTCTGACTATTTCAAATGCATGTTTAAATATAAACCGACCATGGATAATCTAAACACTGCAGAATGTGAAATAGACAAAACTTTTTTAACCGAGCAGTCACTTGAACTAATTGTGCAGTATTCTTACACTGGAAGAATTATCATTGAGAACGACAACGTTCAGGAACTTGCCGTTGCTGCGCATTTTCTGCAGATCGAATTCATAAATAAAGAGTGTCAAAAATTCATTGTCAAAAACTTAAACATCGATGACATAATCTCCTTGATTCAATTTGCAAATCCGTTCAATTTTCAAATTTTGCTCGATGGAATATGTTTATATTTGTCGCGCCATTTTCATAAAATAAGAGAGGATGTTATTGTCGGTTTATCGGTAGATGAATTCAGATCGGTGCTTTCAAATAGAAATTTTACAGTATTTAAACACGGTATACCTGCTACAGACCCCGAAACAGAAGCTTTGAAATTGATTGCTGAATACTGTGTTTTAAATCATGACAAATTAAGATCAAGTTCGGTGACAGATTTGTTATCTTGTGTCAATTTTAGGGATATTATCGAGACGAGCGATATAGCGAGTATAATATACACAATAAAAATCCCAGACTTTTCATTAACGCATGACATGATTGAAAACGTCTTTGCTTCTAGTACAGAAAGTTTCACCAGGACATATGCAAACAGTAATAAACAGTTGAGAAAGGGCAAGCCAATATGCGGTAGCTACTATTGGAATCGCAAGGTGAGAACCGTTAATAATGAGCTTATAAACGATAGACCTAAGGTTCTGAAAATGTTCTTCAGACGTGACAGCGGAATTTCGAAATTGTCGGGTATTACAGTTATTTACAAAAGTGGAAATGCCATTGGACACCAGTCTGATCAAGTAGAGTCGCCAACCGAAAACAAATTTACTCTGGAAGAAGAGGAAGTGATAGTTAAAGTGTTAATCCGAAGTGAAGAAGATTCCATATTTAGTTTAAAATTTTGGACGAATTTCGAGCGAGAAATTGGACCTTTTGGATCTGAATGTGGGAATGAAAAAAATGATGTATTATGCCCAGGGTTAACTGGTTATGTTCACTCTTTAGCACTTGACATGGACAATAGAAGCCTACAAGTAAATGCCTTGAGATTTTTGTGGGTGACATATTCTACTGAAACAAAAGAACTAGATTTGTTTCCCGATGATGACGTTCTTTGAAGTGAAATATTTAATTATATATATTACTCTCATTTCTGCCATGTTTTCACAATTTCTTGAACAGTGGGAGAAATATGTTTCTCTTCTCTCCAGAGAATGTATTCTCGGCAAGTGATTCGATGAAAATTCAATTATGACGTAAAATATGTTTGCTGTTTTCCGACTTTTACCATTGTGAAAAAAAAAGAAAATATTGACAAGTCAATAAAAACAATTATTTTGGGCAGCAATATTGATGTTTAAATGAGTTTAATTCATAATCCCCGACATTATTATGGTCATGATGTTCGACATTTCATTCAAGTTTTATCTTGGCTCAGCTCTTTCTGTGAAGAAAAATTATGTTGTTGCCAATTGATTTTAGCTTTTATGCTAATCTGTTTCATCCAGGAAACCAGGAGCAATATTCTAGGCGAACTAGCCTACGGTTCCACAATGTTCCTGTACCAACTGATAATCGTGGACGAGTAGTGCACCCAGTCGACACCGACTCACTGGTCCTTGATATCATTAACAACAAGCTTGGGCTTAATGTAACTACTAACGATATTGGGAGGTCTCATGTGATAGGCAGACCAAAAAACGGTAAATCCCAAGTCATAGTAAGATTCCTGTCATATCGCACTAGAAGCGCTGTATATTCAAAAAAGAAAGACCTTAAAGGTAATGAACATGGTATTTTCGTCACAGAAAATCTTACGCAGTACAGGAACAACTTGGTAAAACGACTGGCCAAACTGAAATACAATCAAAAGATTAGTGCATATTGGACCTATGATGGCCGTATTTTTGTGAAGGAAACAAGTGACAGTAGAAAAATTGTCATAAACGACGATGATGATATTACAAGTATTGAGAGAAACTGATGATGAATAAAATTAGTCCCTTTGACAGTTTATTTATAAACTGAATGACAATATTTGTTGTTTTTGTTATGTTTTTTTGTCAGTTTTTCTTTCAAATGCCCACCCAACACAATTTGAGAGTGTAATGAAATATTATTTACAGCCCATATACTAGCCATGTACCAATGTCTTTTCTCCATTATTTTTCCTTTTTTTTGGGGGGGGGGGTCTCAATTGCTTTTAGCACAGTGTGAATATATAGATTAAACTCTGTGCATACAGGTATTATCATCATATACTGTAAGAGGGAGCGAAG
Organism: Modiolus philippinarum; assembly: GCA_002080025.1. Classification (NCBI taxonomy): domain Eukaryota; kingdom Metazoa; phylum Mollusca; class Bivalvia; order Mytilida; family Modiolidae; genus Modiolus; species Modiolus philippinarum. Next base: position 2,867 of record MJUU01052567.1, on the reverse strand, counting down.
GGACACCTGGATGACTTGAACAAAGGTGCCATATGTGCTGTTATCAATGCGACCCTTCAATGCCTTGTGTAATTTTTTGCCGTCTTTTTGATGTATGTTAATCTACAGAGTAACAGGCACCTAAATATTGCTGCATTTAATGTAACAAGTATACACATCTCTTGTGTTATACAAGTCAAAAGATAATTTTTCATTAGTAATGAGGTAGACATAAACCAAATTTTCCTGGCAGAATATAAGTATCTAAATAAGTTAAATTATAAATATTATTGTTTGTTTTTTGTTTTTTTATATATAGAAACGCATCCAAAATAGTCTAATATGCAATTTCAAAAAATTGAGTAAGTGTTCACAGAGTGAAAGAAATATACAAATTGAAAAATACCCGTTTCAATTAGCTTTCCCAAAAACAAACTTATCACTTAAAGTGTAATCATTGTAATAGTTCAGTATGCAATCTGTATCTGGGAAATATACAATCTCAAACGAATAAAATAAGTGAGTATTCCTTGCAGGTAATAATGCTTGTTTCGATTATTTTTTTTTCTTTTCACCTTCTTTCCTCAGTTGCAACTACCGAATATTAACATAATAAACACAATCATCATTCCAATTTGGAATGAGAGTAAGCTTTCTTTTAACTTGCTTGTGACTTGGTGATATTATGATTTGAGTACATGTAATAACTTGTATATTTATTATTTATTGATCTACAATTATCATTTCAACAAAAATACAAAAAGATACTTTCTGTGTTTATTTACAACAGTTACTGTATAATTATATATGAAATAATGTTCTACGAATGTAGTTGACTGTCATCACAAAAACGGCTCACGTAGATTAACAACAATGAATCCCTTAAAAATAGCTATTTTATTTATAAACAATTTACTGTTCCACGCTACTGTCATGCAATGTATCACTTAAAACACATCGTTACCTTTACTTTCTTTTTACCTAGTTTCTTGTCTTAATTTTATCCTTTTTTTACTTATTTTCTTTCCTCTCATCGAACTCCTCAATATGTTTCTACCATCTCGTTCATTGTGGTATTATTATAACAAAAATGTGAATTAAAATTCAATTACCCTCTCGAACGATGTCAACAACTCAATTAAGATACTCTACTTCGATGTACTCGTATTCGAAGCAAATCATTTCGACATATTTTAAGGTATTCTTTAAATATGATTTTGAGCTACTCTTTACAAAACATTCTTTTCCGGTGCATTCGAATACCAATCTTTTTCTTAAATTGTATCGCACGATATTCTGTAGATATGATTTTGAACCTCTTTAACAAATCAGCTCACATACATATATGTGATTTTGAGCCATGCAATAAAATTTAACATCAACTTCGGTGCACTCGTTGTGTCTTGCTCGATTTGTGTCAAATATATATATTTCAGCGCTTGTTTATGCTTCTTTTAAAATTCCAATTACATCTATTCGTTATTTTATTTTTTTTTCTAATTATTATTATTAATTTGATGGAACCACGGATTCATAGATTTTGTGTTGATGACCATTTTTTTTTTCTCATTCATATTATGTTTTTTTTTTCACTTTATTTTTTCGTGAATTTATATCTCTGTATTTATGTACAGATTTTCTTTGTGTTTTTTCTACTCATTTTGTTTCACTCACACTTCCTTTATATCATGTTATTATGTACTGTTTTTGTATATATAATATCATTATTGATCATTTCGACTTATCCATACACTAATGTGTCTCCTTTATATACTGTTGTGAACCCGATCGGTGCAGAATTCGAGTTCACCGGTGTAGCGGAACAAAGATGGAGGACAAAGTCATTTGTAACGGATAGGGTCATTTATTTTTATCTCGTAAACAAAAACGGTTAACTGAATTTCCTATCCGTTTGTTAATACTTACAGGTATGTCATCAAAGTTGATAACTGTTGTACCCTTGTGTCCATCAGATATCATTTACTTTGAAGAAAACCTGTCAGAAAGAGGCCTTGCATTCCAACGCGAATTTGAAGCGTAAGATCGACTTTATTTTCCACATATTTCTTCACTAAAAATTTTGTCGGGACAATTGCATGAATGTATGGTAATTTGGTATCGGTCTTTCATTGGAAACACCAAAAATATGGTCCAGAATAATCATTTTGATGAGTTTCGAGGGACCTTGTTTTTGTTTGTATTCACGGTGTAGACTTGCGATAATTGATCAGTTTTTAACTGAAAAGTTAACTGTGTAGATCAAATATCGCTATTGATTGAACAAAATCTGGAAACGGTTTAGATTATAAACAAGAAAATTAAAAAATCTCAGAAATTGGTATTTCAACGATGGTAGTGCATATTTACACTGAATTCCAGATGGTCTCATCAAAATGTGGAGACATCAAAAAGGTATTTTCAACTTTAGAGCATGTGTGACGATATGTTCACAAAAAAGCAAGGATAAAATTGAGGTTTTGGGCTATTCCTATTTCGTAAAGACGCTTTAAACGACACATCAATCCAAATTAAAAAAAGACAGCTTACATTTTTGTAAAAGTAGTAAAAATGAACGATCAAGTATCATTCCTTTTGATAAATAAAAAACAAGCTTAGTTAGAACTTATAAAAATAATTTAGATATACAAATGTTGTCCCGTCTATCCGATTTGCGTTATATACGTTTCTCTCGATAGTAGTGAACCTCTAGTATCTAAAACCAGGCATATTTTTTTTGTATTTGGAATGATGCCCCGGACTAACACCTTTTAATAAATAATAAATTACCCCTACTTCTTGGAGCCCACTATTAAATCAGGTATTCCCTGATCTTCAACGGTCTTGCAGATAAAACGTTTATTGAATTATCAAAATCAATTTGCACGATA
>MJUU01052565.1:0-14813 GCA_002080025.1 Modiolus philippinarum | reverse complement strand
TTTTTTTAAATGTCTTGGATTAGGCTAGTTGAATTTTTCAGACACTTCTACAGTTCTACGAGCCGCGAAAATTTTTTGGGGTATTTCTTGATAAAACATCAGGATATTCATTAAAAAAATACATGATTGTCCAGAAAAAAGGAGAGTTCCAACCCCCGGAACCCCCCTTCTGGATCCGCCAATGTGCTAAATATGAAATGCGCAGTTGAATATGTATTACATTGTCTTACTGCTTTGTGTTTTTCAACATCTTTTTCAGTTGTCAAGGCTATAAGATTCGAACAACTTTTAAAAATCAGTATGTGTGAATTTTCATTGCTCAAATGTTCTTTTCTCATCATGTAGCTGTTGGTGTTCAATTTTACTTCTTGTATGAGTGTTTTTCAATTTCAACTCTTGTCGTTAACATGAAGTATTATTTATTCGACTATTTTACATATAAAGTCTATTCCGATTTCTATATATTTCAGTATTTGACTGTTGTTTTTTTTTCAGCGTTATCATATAACTACTGTCTACAACTGTATAACTTCTTCGTCTATCTACAGTTTGCTTAATTAAGCTAATCCTAACTTGCAATTCGCGCTAAAAAGTCCAAAAACACCGTTAAATTATATGATATTAAAAGGGGCAACAAGTATATAAAATTCTAAGAAAACGTGTCAAGTCTTGAGGTTATAAAATGTATGTTGTGATGGGAGTCTATTTTATTTCAAATTCCCGGCACCTGAATCTTTTTTCAGGGGCTCCGGCTACACAGCTGCCGGGCGCGTCCCCAGTTGGTGGATAGGGGTATGCTCTGTCTATGCGGGGTAGTCAGGTCATAATACAGAAAGCCTGACCGCGAACCATTGTAGCCAAACAACTGTGTGGAGAAACGCAACGCTCCATGCAGTATAAAGACCCCTTCTATATTGTCTAAAGAGAGCAGAGTCGCTAGGACTCGTTTAGAAAGCTAATTTCCCTGCTCCAACCCATTTGTCCCCTTTTCCAGTGGCAATCAAAACTCGTTGTCCCGGTGTCCCTTTCATTCTTTCTTCTCTTACTTATATTTTTTTGAATTGATAACTTGTTCTTGTCCTGATAAAGCTGAACTATTGCTCACTGGACGTTACACTCTAACTAATCAATCAATCAATTTTATTTCAAATTGAACTATAAAGAAAAAGCTGGTCAAAATTGACCATAGCAAAAAGAAAGTTGAATTACAAAATCGACTTAATAATCAAAATGTAGACTAACCACTTATACGGTTGTAGGTTACAGCTAAATAATCATGCAGCAGGCGGGGGGATTTGAAAAAAGGGGAATTCCAACTTATAGAAGTGAAAGGAAAATTCGCCGAAGGCGCGACAATTATAAGGGTATTTATTTGTAATAAAACAAAACTGAACTGTTCAATAACAGCTAACAGTGAAATGAATATTCATCATAACAGCTAACTCAGAACTACCCAAAAACAGCTAACACAACATTATATTTTGCAATAACAGCTAACAGAATCAATTTTACCATATAACACAATAACAGTTAATACCCTTGCCCCCCTCTAGGAACAAATACAGCAATATTTTTCCGTTGAAAAAAGTCCATAATAATATAAACCTTTGATATCTGGATTATGCTGAACTTCTGTTCGGTGACACAACATCACCTAGTGATTGCTCTTGCTCAACGATAGGTATAGATAGATTAAAAATTTTGATTCGGCAAATCACACCCCTATTAACGCGAGATCGTTAATCTAACTACATGTATAACACCATGTACGATCTTTAACTTTACCCATGGAATATGAAGAAAGTTTGAATTATTTCTATCAGTTAGACACGTGTATTATATGAATAAATATGTTATATACGGTTCCTTTAAAGCATGTTTTTTTTTATTTTCTAGTCCAGCATCAAGCATATTCATACATGCTACCCGTTTTACATTCATTTTACACGACCTTTTAATTTAAGCGCAAAGTACAAGATAAACAAATATTATCATTGATCGAAACGCATGTTTGTTTTCAATTCAAATTTACTTCTATATACAAAATAATCATCTATTCAGAACTCCCAATTTGTTTAAATGAAGAAGTGACAGTATTTATGTGTTTATTTATGCAGATATACCTCATTCAAAGGGATCGTCAACCATGGCTTTTTCTGGAACGAGCGATCGCTAACCAACTAATACGCTTTCGTTAACCACATTTCAGTGACAATAAACTCAAGATAAATTTAGTTTATTTCTTCCATTTAAAAAACTGAGATAATGGAAGAAATAAACTAAATTTATCTTAAAATTTTTTTTGACCAACCAAAAATGTAGATCTTTATGAGAGGAGTATTTTTGCAACACAATGTTATCATAATTTTTTTATCGTGTCCGAGATATCGCGATAACAAAATTTCGAATGGCGGCCATTTTGAAAATGGCGGACAACAATTTTTTTTTGACCCCAGATTTGTAATCAGGGTCATTAAAGCTACCTGGATACCAAATTTCATCAAATTCCGATAACTTTGAGAAATCGACAAAATTAGAGGTCAAAAACGCGTAACCGGGGTAGCGACCCCAAAAATTTTTTTTGCATGACAAATCAACCTGAGGATGAAAGAAACATTTTCTCCCATTCGGAATTTTGATATCGGTTACGGTTTCTGAGTTTACCTGATAACAAGAAAAACGGCAGTCGGGGAGAGAACTCTGTTACTGAAAATAGATTTCGTCCATGACCTGGTTTCGGAAGAGAATTTCCAACTTCCAGTTACTTCGCAAAATTTCGAAATGATACGTCAAAAGGTTTTCCGTACAGAGACCTTACGGAAGAATAATAATAATAATAATAATAATAATAATAATAATCAGAAGAATTACTAGAAGGTCTTTCCCCGGAAAGGGAATACCTTAATAATAATAATCAGAAGAATAACAATATGGTCTTTCACTTGTGGTGAAAGACCTTAATAATTTAATACGGAAATTTATCAGAATGGTTTGTATATGTTCAGACTCTTGACATTGTTTTTGAAGGTCAGGGTTAAAAAAAGGACGTCCAAAATTTTATTTTTTTAAAATAAAATACACCTTATATTTGCAATAGAAGCAACGTATGATGGTTCAAATCAATTCTTGTCACCTTGACCTTTCACCTTGACCTTTATGGACAAGGTCAAACCACTTCTAGTCGATTTTATAAACATTTGACTTGAAACACTGGTTATAAAACTTAAATTTTTACTGTGACCTTGACCTTTGACCTTGATGACCTTTGACTTTGGCTCAAAATTGAAGTTCTTTTCTTCCTGGTTAATTTGATATGTAACTTGACCATACTATCTGTTATGGTTAAAAAGTTACACATAAAATACCGCTTTATGAAACGCGTCAAGGGCAATAACTCAAATTCGGTTCATCGAAGAGTTTTGAGCCTATTGAATCAAATGTAGATCTCAATGAGAGTAGTATTTTTCCAATATAATGTTTTAGAAATTTTTTATCGTTTCAAAGGTATCATGATAACAAAATTTCAAATGGCGGCCATTTTGAAAATGATGGCAGAAAAAAATTTTCTGACCCCAGATTTGTAATTAGGACCATGAAAGCTACCTGGAAACTAAATTTGGTGGAAATGGGATATCTTTGAGAAATTTGCATATTTAGGGGTCAAAAACGCGTAACCGGGGTCGCGACCAAAAAAAAAAAATTTTTGTATGATATATCATCGTTACGATATAACAAACATTTCCCCCCCTTCAGATTTTTGTTATCGGTTATACGGTTTCGGAGTTGACCTGATAACAAGGGTTTTCGGTTTTGGGAAGATAACTCCGTTACTAAAAATAGAATTATGTCGTGCCCTCAGATCCAGAATCCTGGTTTGGTCTATGTCTTATGTACCAAGTATCAAAATATTATGTCGCGTAGTTTTTTGTCATTCGCGGCGGAAATAATAATAATAATAATAATTAAAAAGTCAATTGTTCAGAGAACAATTGCAAGGTCTTTCCCCGTCAATGTTATGTTTCGTTATGTCTAATGTTTGGCCAACCTTAAATGACGATGTTAACAAGGGGAGTATTTTTGAAACATAGTGTTTTCATAAATTTTTTATGGTTTCCGAGATATGGCGATAACAAAATTACGAATGGCGGCCATTTTGAAAATGGCGGACGAAAATTTTTTTTTCACCAACCAGAAATGTAGATCTTTATGGGAGGAGTATTTTTTCCACACAATGTTTTCATAATTTTTTTCATCGTTTCCTAGAAATAGCGATAACAAAATTTCGAATGGCGGCCATTTTGAAAATGGCGGACGAACTTTTTTTTGACCAACCAAAAATGTAGATCTTTATGGGAGTAGTATTTTTGCAACACAATGTTTTCATAAAATTTTTATCGTTTCCGAGATATCGCGATAACAAAATTTCAAATGGCGGCCATTTTGAAAATGGCGGACGAAAATTTTTTTGACCAACCAGAAATGCAGATCTTTATGAGAGGAGTATTTTTGCAACACAATGTTTTCATAAATTTTTTATCGTTTCCGAGATATAGCATAACAAAATTTCGAATGGCGGACGAAATTTTTTTTTGACGAGGACTTAACAGACCTATGTATATTACCAACCAGAAAACTACTCCACACAGGATATAAGAAAGAGCAATGAAGATTATTATTCTGTAGCCGCATTATCTAGATGGTTGACCAATACAATATAACAGTCTCGAAACACGCGACTCACGTTTTTACAGTTGACTAGATCTAGCATCTAAACTATCGGACTTGTTCCTTACTACGATTTCGATAACACTTCTCACATGACGGTATCTGTAGCAGGAGATGTACATGATATATTTGCTAAAACTCGTTTTATACTTTAACTTATGAAATCCGCGATTTATAAACGGAGGTAAAAATCACACGGAGCAATGTTTTTAAATGATACTGATTCTACGGAGCAGTGATACAATTTTCATAGAGCCAGAAAAACTTACTATTAATCTTGTGTAGGTTTTAAAAGTGCGAATTGCATCCTTAGGATTACCCCTATCGTAGTTTTGTTGTCAGGCTGGAAGTATATGTTTCCTATCAAGGTTGAAGTAACTTTTTGCTTAACTAAAACTTTATCTTAAATGTGGCGTTGTTCGTCATGATTTAGCAAGTGAATTCCGCTCAAATTTTTGCTAGGGGCCGTCTTGAATTTACTGTGAGGTAGGAGTGTCTGCTCTTTGTTGAAGGCCTCTTCGTAACTTCAAGATGAAGAACATGTCTCCTTGACATTTACCCATTTGCTTTCTTTTTCATAAATGAAAGCGTTGTTCCATTTTGTTAATCTTACTATGTATGTATAGAGATTTTGTCCCAAGTATATTTACTCCATATCCCTTTATTTGTACATTTAAATGGGTTTTGATTGAGTATGTTCAAACCGTGGTCGAATCCTTTTTGAAAGTAATCTTGCGGTCGTATAACGTTATGGCGCAATGTCGGTGTTTTTGGCGTCTTTGGACAGCTTATCTTTCAATTGGTTCTTGTGGACGAACCATTTTCAAATACTGAGGCTTTTGATTCCGGGTAACTTACCCCACCCGTTTCAAAAAGGGGACCACAAGGTGTTAAAATTTGGTGTTTTCACATATTTTGCTGAAGAAACTTTACTTTTCATCAGATCTTGATTGTCTTTCGTTAATTTTGTTCTTTAGAATATTCACAATCAGTGGAATGTCAACGGATTTTATGTTGCATATACCGTTTACCAGATATGGGGAATAAAATATTTTACAAATAACACGTATCCAAAATATTTACATTTTATTGGATTTTTCTTTAAGTAAGTTTTTTTTCTTTTTTTTTTTGCCATGGGATGTGAATAAATAAATTAACCTAACTGTGTCCATTGTCATTTTCCCACAACACTCGTCTTAATTTGATGCCGTCGTATTATCTTTCGATTTTCGTTATTTTTTATTATACAAGGAAACAGTTGCATTATCTAAAATTAAGAAATGTTTCATTAAAATTAAGGACTATTGCATGGCTCTATCCGTAGCTGATTTTGGCATTTTCCTATTTCGATTTTATTGATGATTTGTTTTCTATCAGATTTCACACATTTTTCGGTATATGGATTTCCAAATGTTTTATTTGATCTAAACTGAAGAGACATAATTTGTCGAAATGCGCATATACAGAAACTAAATTAACTGTAACTTCGGTATTTTGCTATTTGTTATTGAAACACCGGCAGTAGAATACCGAAGGAAAAAAGGAGTGGTATGTACAACTAGAGGCTCTCAAGAGCCTGTATAGTTCACCTGGTCCATGACTGGCATAAACTGCAGCCTATATTAACCCAATGTTAAAGTGTCTCATTTTCTTGAAGTTTCAAAGGAGAAAATCTTTGAACGTGTTTTCACCATAGGGTCCAATGTTAAACAATGGTCCTCGCTGGCGGTCATCTTGCATGAGGTGCAGACTTGTCAGACATAATTTTTTAAGAAGACCATAAAATGCCTATTGTGACCAAGTTTGATTCCATCTGACCAAGTAGTTTCAGAGAAGAATGTCTTTGAATGTGTTTTTCCCATAGGGTCTAATGTTAAACTATGTCCCCCGCTGGCGACCATCTTGGAATACATGCAGACTTACCAGACACATTCTTCGATAGGTACCGACTATGAACAGTTGTCACCAAGTATAATTCCAATTGGGCAAGTAGATTCAGCAGTTTCCACGGTAATTTAAAGCCCCGCTATCCATTACAACCCATTTCAGACCATCATTCAAAAAAAAAAAAAAAAAAAAAATGGGGCAGGGGTTCCCCTTATAATTCAGATAATGCATATTGCTGAAATCAAAACATTCCTAGTCCCCCTTTCCATAAAAAAGTGGCAGGGGTTCCCCTTTATAATCTAGTTTAAAACATATTTCTTATATTGTGAAGAAAATTATGAAGCACAATCTGACAATCAAGCTTACATTGTAAGTTATACAGTTGACGTTCACAACGAACAATTTTCAACATCAGGTTTTGAAGTCGCAACATCAATATCTATTTGGAAACCAAATTTCATTGAAATCGGACAATGTTGAATTTTCCCGCCTTTTTATGCGGCCATTTTGAAAATGGCATTCAACAAACAATTTTTTGATTTTTGATATCTGTAACGGTTTTTGAGTTATTTGCCAAAAACAGCATTTTACCCCTATGTGCTTTTTTAGTAACGGCAGCCATGTTGTTTGGTCCTCGGACTAATCGAACACAATTTTGAATCTAGATTACCTGGTAATGATTCAGACTAAGTTTGGTTAAAATTGGCTTAGTGGTTTCAGAGGAGAAGATTTTTGAAAAAGTTTACGACGGACGGACGGACGGACGGACGACGGACGCCAAGTGATGGCAATAGCTCACATGGCCTTTTAGGCCAGGTGAGCTAAAAATCGAAGCCCAAGACATGCCCAAAACGTGAACACAGAAAACAATGACGTCAGACAGCCACAAAGCACATAATTAAAAAGCACACCATTCAAAATCAAGGCACTCACAGTGTGAACTCCCATGAAACTGAGAGTGATATCAGGTGCTCCGGAAGGGTAAGCATGTCCTGCTCTGGAAAAAATGTTTAGCAAGATCTGTTTAGTAGCTGATTGGTTAAAATTGTTTTCTAACCAGAAGATATTATACAATTGATGACTTTTGATGAGGTTAATACCACAATTTAACAACCCAAGAGATGTGATACGTGTAATCAACGAGGCCGGTTACGGCCGAGGTGATTATCAAATTATCAGATCTAGCGGGTTGTTAAATTGCGGTTTTAAACGAAATCGAGAGTCATTCATCGTTCTATTATATGAATAATTGTTTGTTTCAAAACTTTTACGTATTTTGCACTTCCTACTTTTGATACTTGAGTCTTAACATTGTTTGTACTTTAGGAAAAAAGATTTTCCTTGTTAATCTATATGGATACACGACATGAGGTTCCCCTCATCAATTTTTTGGGGTACTTGACATCAGTGATAAATGTTAACACGGCCGTGAACAAATCTACAGCACGGAGTTAGTGATTGAATATGAAACGACATATACATGTACACGCTGCAAGAAAATAGCCGTGTGTCAATAAATGGTCTCAGATAAAGCATAAAATGAATTCTTATGAACCAATACAAATGTGAAAATAAGTCATGTCGACCAAGTCTGAACAAATTAGGGTAAACTTAAACATAACCCATATTCATTGACAAGTTGCCTAACATAGGCTATGAGAAACTCAGCAACCGTTCTAAGACATATAGCAAAATGCATTTGTAGCTTGTATTTTGCTATTGTGTAAAATACAACATATTCTGCCGCTTTGTGATGGCGCATCTTCATCTCATGTACATTAAACTAGCTCTAGCTAAAACCAAGTCCAGAGAGGGTTGAGGGGCAGGTTGAACCTACTCCATATTTTTGCAGATGGGTTCGGTGTATTAAAGGATTATGTTTTTTGTCGACTTGCTCTCTTAAACGGTATATATAAGCATTACGGAAAAGAGGGTTATTCATTACACTAAGAAATTTTAACTTAAATTTCCGCTCAAACATTACTTCTGCTAATATACATTGTAAATGACTTTCTTTCATGATTTTATAATGATATTTCCACTTGTCCAACTATACATGTACGACGATGATCACTGCGCTACATTTACTATCCACACTTTCAGGTTAGCTTTTCCTGGCCCTCAAATAGAATCGATGGCAATGAGGATCATTTTTGTTAATACAAATCCAATTCAGGGAACACATTCAGATATCATGATTCAATAATTTTCTGTATTGCCGTTATTCGTAAAACGGGCAAGCTTTCCGTGTTGTATTTGGTTTCTTTATGTCAAAATTCAGCAGATTCGAGTAATGAGTCCACTTTTTATTTAGCTCAATTGGCTTTTCTAGGATGAACTTTTACAATCACTTTGCGTCCGTCGTCTGGCGTTCGTCGAAGAGCGTCCGGCTAGTCTGCATACCATCCAAGATGGCCACCGACGGCATAAGATCTTATGTGCAATATAATTAAAGTTCTCCTCATCTGTAACCACTGAGCCAATTGGAACCAATCTTGGTCACAGTATAGTCCCAATGTGGTCCCTTTAATAATTGAGTCCAGCTAGTCCGCACCTCATCCAAGATGTCCACCAGCGGGAAATTTATTTGTTTACATAGGACCACATGAAAATGCATTCAGAGATCTTCTCCACTGAAACCACATTACAAATTGGAACCAAGCTTGGTCGCAAAAGTTCTTGGCTGGTCCCCTTTACAAATTATGTCCGGCTAGTCCGCTCTTACCCCGAATTGCCGACAATGGGGAACATATAGAACCAAACTTGGTTACAATAGTTCTCATGTTGTCCCCGTAAAAGGTTTATGATTTTTATGTTTGTATGATGGGAGCAAGAGGAGAACATATTTCAAAATAAGACACTTAAGGGAATGTGTAAAAGAACCACTGCGCCAATAAGAATCAAACTTGGTCACAATAATCCTTGAGCATCCTTTTCAAACTTTTTGATTTTATATCTCTACCTCATCCAGGATGGCCTCCAGACGAAAACAATGTTTACGAAGGCTCTTTTTGCAACTATGCATTTAGAAATCTTCTTAGAAACCATAACTTTATTCAAGATAGATTTTAAAAAAATGTTGTTTGTTTTTCTTTTTTGCTATTTTGTTTTTTTTCTATTTCTAATCCAAAATGGAAGCCATTGGTAACATAATATAAGTTTAATGGCCACAGGAAATATCAGGTGACCAGGTGAGCGATACAGGGTTTTAGAGCCTCTATGTTTTTTTTCTCGTTTGTTTTTGTTTTGTTTTGTTTTGGTTGTTTTTTTTTTCTGCTGGAGAAGGGGAATTTTATATTTATTTATATGAGCTATGATGTTAGGTATTATTCAATTATCTATATGACTTGGTTTATCATTGCATTTTTTTTCTTTTTTATTCAATCTCATTCTATATTTTGTGTTAAACTAGTTTTTGAATTTGTTATCCACACCTTAAAATTTCCTCAAATACTATGATGCAAGCCTCCAAATGTATGAAGTCGTGAGAAAATGTCTAGACTAAACAAATAGGTTTGATATCATTGCGTCCTACAAATCTGCTGATTCAGACAAATATAAACTGTTATAATGTGATTGACGGGTTAATCTGATCATGCTGATATCAGAGCTTATTGTTAAACATGTTATTAGTCATTTTGATACTCACTGTAAAATATCGGTATTGATAAGCATGTAAACTGTTCTACAGGAAGCAGAACATTTTTTAGCTACATGAGCTTATACATGTACATATAAAAAAGAAAAGAAATAATTGAATTATATGAAATATGATGATTATATGAAGTTGATGATTCTCGGCGATGAGCACCCATTTTAACTAAACTATGAACACACAGAACTTTCCACTCTTCGATTTTGCAAAAACCCAAGTTGGTAGTAATATGTGCCTTTTACAACTTTATTCAAATACATGTACTCGTGACCCATTCGGGTTGTAGTACATCACGTCGAACACAAGACAACATAAAAGAATTATATAAATTTTTACAATATAAAACAGTTATTTGTCTCCTCTCCTCAGTTCTAAGGGACCGACCATTTAACCTGAAAAGGGGGGGGGGGTATGTTTTTTTTTTCTGGACACAAAATATTTATTTCTTGCACGCGTATCAAAACAATTTTTTTTTCAAAATTAACATTATTTTTGGGGGCAGAGAGCCTCATTCAGATTTTTTTTCATCATTTTGGCAGTCAAAATATTTTTTTCACATCAGATGAAATATCAGATCCAAAATATTTGTTTAGAAAAAAAAACATAGCCCCCCCCCCCTCAAGTTAAAAGGTCGGTCCCGAATGACTGTTGCAAAAAAGAAACGACTTTTTTTATTTGTTTAGAGGTTGACAACGAGCTTTGACATCGACCGCGAAACTCCATTAAGACCGATTCATTTCAAAGATTACCACTTAAACTCGGTTTCCCTTTATAATCAATGATAAAAACAGTACATAAAACTACAGTTAGGACATGTTTACTAAAATGGTCTAAGGACATCTTCTGTTTACACCCTTAGATATATCATAAGACAGTTGTAAGATGGTTTTACATATCAATTGATGAATTTAAATATCAAGTGGCTAACACCAGCAATCAAAGAGGACATTTTAATAAAAATGAATGAGTTAATTTAATTTAATTCAACATCGGCATCATCCCTGTACTTCTGACTCAAGACTTCTGAAAACAAAACTTTACGACAAGCAAGAAAATTTCGACTTTTCAAAAGTGAATTTCCTTTTTTTTTAACAGTAATGTTAGAACATCACCGATATACGGCGTCTACTCGTAATTGTACTCCATTTATAACGCTGTGTTATATCGCATGACACGGAGCAGTCGAGGAATCTTGCATATACTCAACAATCTCAATATGTGTAGTATAAAAACTACAGTTGGGTGCAGTCATAACCTCTCATCCAAGTTAACTCCAAGTTAACTCGGAAACAATTCTAATTTAACTTGAAGTTAACTTAGAGCAGACGTAGAACAGTTCTAGAAACGGTCATAAAAACAGTCATTTTCTAAGTTAACTTACAACAGTTCTAAAAGCAATCATATGGACCATGACCGCTTTTAGAACAGGTTATGACCGTTATTAGAACAGTTCTAATCGATGACTGCTTTTAGAACAGTTCTACTCTATGACTACTTAAGAACAGTTTTTGACAATGACTGTTTTGGAATACCTTTCTAGGGCAGCTCCAGAACTGTTTTAGAACAGTTCTAAGTTAACTTAGAGCATTCATTAGAACAGTTCTAAGTTAACTTTGTGAGAGGTTATGACTGCACCCAACTGTAGGATTGCTGCTATTTCCTGAGCGTGTTTGTGTAACTTTTATTTGCTAAGTCATATTAACATTTACCGGTATCCATACATTTTTACAATTAATTTACTTCTTGGTATCATGATATGAAAAGCTACTATTTTTACCTGTACATAGCAAATATAAAAAGAGCTAGATTTGCAATTGTGAGCAATAGCCGATGTGACACCAGACAACTAATTCGATCATTATATCTCGTTTTCACCTCAAAATATACCTATAAATCTAATTTGGTTGAAATCGGACAAAGTTGATATTTTTATAAAGTGTTTTGGTGGCCATCTTGGAAATAGCAGCTGTTTTGAATTATTATAATTTCCGTATAAATTCCTTCCTCTCAACTTACTGATCATTTATACAAAGGATGAATAAATTCTACAAAGCAGTTCCTGAAATATTGAATCATCAATTTTTTAACGTAAAATGGCCCTGAACCAAAACTCGACCCATTCATGTAATAAATTTCAAAATTAAGCAACCGAATGTATTGTAAAAAATGTGTAAATGCAGTATAAATGCAGTAAGAAAACTATTACCCTTAATTTCCCCGCGGGAATTTACTTAAACATCGATTAACCATAAATACCGGTACTTAATTAATTTCAACCACCAGAAGGGATTCTGTCCATTTGTGGTTAGGGGACGACCATTGATTTTCAGGGGGAGGCTTGGGCGATTAATCCCCCCAAAAATATTTATTTTCAATAAAATCTTAAACAATTTATTTGTTCTGCCAAATGTCATATAAAATTATGTATTTGCAATTGCAATAAAAAATTTATTCTTCAAATCAATTTTCATAACAAGGATTATAATATTTACTTTCACTGAAACCTAGATTAACCTTTTTCTTTACAAAATCGCCCAAGCCCCCCACCACCACCCCTTCCCCAACTCCTGAAAATCAAATGGTCGTCGCCTTAATTCACCACCCATTGATATATATGATGTCAAAATTTACTACCCATTCATATAGTTGACAACCGCAATCACAGACCAATACCAGCGGCACGTCTGTTTATTCCTCTATATAGGAAGTGACCCCCATCTCCCGTGGAAAAAATTCAAAACATTCATTCGGTAGCACACATATACAATCTATGAGACGGACAAGGGGTGAACGATTTCCAAAATTTTATACCGCTCTTGTTCAATAGTTGTCTCGGGAGAGCGTCATGGTATACTTTATAAATTATAGTTTGTTTCTATTAAGAAGTGCGTATGGAATTGGTACCGTCTTAAAACACCCACGAGTTGCTATCTTACAAGTCCTTTAACTCATGAAGCCTTCTTCCAAAATTAAATGATTTGAGAACGTGCGTATCTATATAAATTAAATTTCATTCGCAGTAACTTCGGTATTTAGTTAATTGACTAGAAAGAAACAATATATTAAAAGAGTTCGAGTAACAGCTCGAGACGAAGTTCGAGTTCGAGTTATAAGACGAGTTATTTTCAACTCGAATTGTTGTTTTTCTTGTACCATCTATCGAGTTATGCTTCGAATTAAAGTCAATCTCGAGTTGAGATTAATTTCAATATTTTTGTCTTGTACTACTTCTGAGGAAACGGGAAATGATTAGAACAAGGATCAGATATATGTGCTTGTTGTTCTCAAGAAAGAATTAAAACAGCGATGAAGATGCTTATTGTAATTGAATTATTGTCTGGAATCCCTTTTTAATGATTTATTGATGAACTTCTTTTATGAAGGACCTTCCATACAGCATTCCAGTACAGTTTAGATACATTTGCTTGATATAATTGTCAGTATGAGCTATTGCCACCACTCGGCGTCCGTGGTCTCTCCGTAAGCTTTCACAATTAACCTTCTCCTTTAAATTCAAAATTCGAAAACTTTACAGGGATGGTGTATGGTAGGTCTTTTACAAAGATTGCTCATTTCGTCCTGATCCGACCAAAAACATGGCCGCCAACGCGGAACTTGAGTTTATAACATTAGACCCTATTGGAAAAATTACATTTTCCCTTCTCCTTTAAAACCATTGAAGCAAATTCAACCAAAGTTTACAGGAATGATGTAAGGAAGGTCCTTTACAAAGATTTAATTTATGAGTATCAGTCAGGTTTTTTACCCAATTTCTCTACTGTTCATCAGTTATTGGAAATGTATAATTGTATACTAAATTCTCTTGAAAAGAAAGAAATTAATTGCTTTGTATTTTGTGATTTTTCCAAAGCTTTTGATAAAGTTTGGCATAGGGGGTTATTACATAAAATGAAATCTTACGGAGTTGAAGGAAATTTATTAGGATGGTTTAAAAGTTATCTTAGTAACCGACAGCAAAAAGTAGTAATTAAGGATTCAACTTCCCAACTTTGTAATCTTTCAGCAGGGGTACCTCAAGGGTCAGTCCTCGGCCCTTTACTATTTATAATTTATATCAATGATATTGCCCAAAATCTTATATCTTTAGGAAGACTTTTTGCAGATGACACGTCGTTCAATTATTCAAGTCATGATCAATCACAGATTAAAACTGCAATTGATCATGACTTGAAGGAGTTGGATAATTGGTCAAAAAAATGGCTGATGTCATTTAATCCTGAAAAAACAGAAATATTACTATTTTCGAACACTGAAACCCCTCAACTTCATTTCACTCTAAATGGAAAGGATATTCCAATTATGAATAGCCACAAGCACTTGGGAATTACATTTACCAGTGACGCAAAATGGAACTTACATGTTGAAAATATATTATCAAGTATATCTAGACATTTAAATGTACTTCGTAAATTAAAATTTAGGCTCACTAGGAAAAATTTGGAGAAATTATATATTTTTTACATTAGGCCAATTTTCAAATATGCTTGTGAGGTTTGGGACAATTGTGGGGAGGTTAATTCTCATA
>MJUU01052564.1:241575-261237 GCA_002080025.1 Modiolus philippinarum | reverse complement strand
AAACATATTCTAAACCTAAACAATTAACACGTCCTAAACTTAAACACCAAAAAACATTCTAACCATAAACAACAACACACGTTCTAAACCTAAAAACCTAATTTATCAAGTTAAGGGAGTGCTCAAATGAGAAAAAAAAACGGCGTCTAGGATTACGTTCGCCAATTTTACATCGGGATATGTTTTTCCGCCAAGTTACGTTACGGTATTTTTATGGGATTTCTATAGTACGACTTGTAAATGCGGAGAAAAAACCGTAAGTGGACAAATTGTTTTTATCTAATGATTCTTTTATCCTTAACCTGAAATTTTTGGAGATTAAAAGTTTAAGTTCTTATTATTGAAGCAGATAACTATCTTTTTGCGCCTTTATTCATTGAATTCGAACATTCAAGTGGTGCTCGATTATAGTTTCTGAACACTCCAAATACTCTAAACAGTAATCGAGTTGGCCAGAAGAGCTGTGCAGAACATGTTCCGACTTAGCCAACTGATGTGTTGATGTACGTAGAACAGCGTATGAAATCAAGATGGCGGTATAAATATAAACGAGGAACTGCTTTAATGTAACGACGAAAACGTTAAAATCTCAATATATGTATACGAAGTTGATCATACACGAGGTTGAAATTTAACAATTATAATTTTATATTCATCGGAAAGCGATACACACAGGAAGAATCAAACTAGCTTGCAGACCTAAAATATTAATAAGTGGAAATGTATACGCCTGCCGGTTTCAGCGGTGGAATTTAATTTAAAAATCACTAAAGATCAATAGCAATTAATATATATATACACAATTTAAGGAGTCATAATGTTTTCCCATATTCCGTGCTCGCAGAAGAAACTTTATGTGTTCCAAACGTGTTTTTGTGTAAACTTTAAGGTAGAATTTTAACTACATAGAATGTATAAATTCTTTAATTTTCCAATGAGATCAGAGTTGTTACTGTGATAACCACGATCATGTAGATTTTGACCTTCATATTGAATGTTCTGTTACTGTTCTTTACTACTCGATTATAAATGTTCCATAGAACAGACAAAACATGTCCGGAACAGGATAATCGAGCACGGCCTCAATTTTTTCGTAGGAGTACCTACTAAACGGACATGACAATTAAAAACGTCCTTACATCATGTACATGATATCCCACGAGTTCTTGTTATTTGGATTGATACTGTTGTTACCTCCACTTCAGTATTTTATTTACAGGCAGATCTTTCACAAATAAAAAAAAACAATAATGAATAAATATGCTTGCAGAGTTCAGTTTAATAGAATAAAAGATAAAGTATAATGTTTTTTCGAATTCGGTCGATGCTTAGGATTCCAGTTGTGTTACATGCATTAGGCTTCACCTGCTAAAAAATAGAAATATTATCAGAAACTCGTATCATTTAAAATTTATATCTTGCTAAAATAAATAATTGCTGCAAAACATAAAACTATTTTTGTGTTTGATATCATAATAAAGATAACCAGGACGAAAGAATTTGAAGATGAGACGTCATCAACATAAAAAAATGACCACCAGAGCATCAAAATACTGTGAGCGCCCTCGAGGGACATTACTGGCTCATACTTATGACTTATTTGTCATAATCTATTTGTAACGACTTAGACAGGTTGGAGATAAGCCCAATTGGGATACTTTATCCCAATTGGGATATAATATCCAAATTGGGATATATCGTTATATCCCAATTGGGATATATGACTAGTAATTTCCTAATTATATTTCAGGGGATTAATTTCGCATCATCATACATGAAAATTATAAATCTTGCAGGGTTAGAGCTTTCGGGGGATATACTTCTGTTTTCAAAAGGATGCTGCAAATTTTCTGCAGATCGATTTATGATTAAAAAAAATCCGTCACTCTGATTTTTAGATAACTTAAGCTTTTAAGAAATAACAACCGTTCTTTGCCGCTTCTCTCAAAGACAGCTCTTTCGGCGTTCGAATTAAGCAAAAAACCGTGGTAGTTTGAGGTAGATAGTTTTTGATAATCAAAGAAATGAAGAAGGGAAAAAAGTCAAATTAAAATGACATTTGATTTCTTCTAGAGTTTTCTCCCGTTGACCATATATTAAAGCACGCTATGAATGTTGGGTGAAGCAGTGATGCTTGAAACTTCAACATTTTTGCATATTTTTTACAAACTAAACTTCAGTTCAATTAAATTGTATTTTCACAGACGTCTCGCGTCTCCTTCCTTGAAAATTTAACCAGTTACAATCGAGATGATCTTTAATTTTGATAGAATGAAATGTATGATTGTACCTTCTTAAAATGTCTCTGCTGATGAAATGCAGCATCAACGAGAAGATGATGATATATCATTTGATGACTTAAGCCATAATGTTTCTCAAGTTTTTTGTTTCATTACGCGCCAGTGAAATGTGAAGAAATAATCCATAAAAAAACTGACCAAATATCCCAATTGGGATATAACAATACAACCCAATCGTGATATAATATCCCAATTGGGATATAGTATCCCAATTGGGCTTATTCCCAACCTGTTAGAAGCTACCGATCATTTGTTAGGACTTGCTGAAAAGAGCATTTTTCAAAATCAACACGGCTGATCCTTCGATTTTTGGACATGCAGTTTTAAAATTGGTATTTATCATATCAAAAATACATATATGGGACATTTTTAAAAAATGTCCACTTTTGCCTACTGAAAAAACACAAAAATAAACTTCTTCGACCCAGCAATTAAATAGTAGTTGTGGATACCTTAATATCAGTAGACACTAAATACAGAAAATGCAATCTTAAACATAAACTGAAGTGTGTAGAATTGACATCCAAAGTATGCAGACTACACCAAAATGTCCACTTCGCAACGTTTCAATTTCCTCTTTCAAAAATGAGAAAAATGATTTTTTTGTAGTATCTGGAACCGCAGATAATTAAGTACTAGATAACAATAAGATACATCCATAAAATCACTAGTAAAGCACCACAAGCATACTTTTAAACGTTTGTGACAGAAAATTATAATAATATGCAATATCAAATTGTCAAATTCAAACGGAAAAGTCATGCAATAGGAAATGTCATTCAAGCATCTAAATTACTTATCTTGTACCTTCAGTATTGTATCAAGCAGATAAAATTTCTATGCAGATTTTCTTATAAAAATTGAAAAATGTACGAAAATGTCCACTTTGCAACGGTCCACTTCGCAACGATTTTGTCCACTTCGCAACATTTACGAGGAGCGAATGACGCCGTTACGTAGTGGACATAATCACACATTTAGCTGTCAAATAAGGTCAAAACTGCTATCTTCCTCTAGTTTTTATATCAATTACCAGCAAGCATGCATCAGAATTCTTGCAATTTATTCTTATTTAATTATGTGGTAGGGGTGCAGCAGTATGTCCAATACACTATGAGGTTTGTCCACTATGCAACGTCCTTATAGCGTTGCGAAGTGGACCGTTGCACAGTGGACATATTTACATGTTACTGGCGATTTCTTCTTTGTAATATATCATAGAACCTCAATTCAACAATTACCGTACAATGCACAAGGTTAGTTATGATTTCTATGAATTTCATGATTTTTTATGGGCGTCTCTTGGAAATATTGACCGTTGCGAAGTGGATAAGAAAAAAAATACGGTGTCAACTGTACCAACAATTTCAATCCCCCAAGAGTAGTGGATTGCAACACATCTGTTCTATGCTATTTTACAGATAGAATAGTAGATGACGAACGTTTCTGCAGCAAAAAAATTCATCTAAATCACACGACGAGTGTTCTGTTGACTATTTAGTGTTGGCGTTGCGAAGTGGACATTTTTCTTTGGACGCCCATTTAAAACTGATTTGAGAAAAATTGTTACAACTACTCCCAGTGAATGAACTCGTTTTTAATTGTTTGAATGTATTTCTAATAGATAACAGTTGAAAAATGGCAAACAAAATCAAGCAAATTATACAACAATGGGATGTTTGCAGATATTTTTCAGTGTGGACAGACGTTTTTTGCTGTTTTGGGGCACTTAATTCCAAAATATTCACAGATGTCCTATTTAAAAACAAATAAAATATGATGTCAATTGTCGAGCAGAAGCTATATTTACCAACAGCGAAAAAGAAAATAGAAAAATGTTAAAATTCAAAGAAAAACATTTACTGGACAAAAAAATGCACCTTTTTTTTAAAAAAAAGTCCCATATACTGATTACAGACATCTGATATCAATAATGCCTTTAAAAAGATCTTATGGTGGCTTTGAGTTGTTATTGCTCCCCTTAGGGTCGTTGTCTCTTTGACACATTCCCCGTTTCCCTTCTTTTTCTTATGTACTAACTGTACGAGATAAGGTATGTCAGTGAGCTTTCTAGCTTTCTCTACCACTAAAACTGACAAAATCGATATAGCTGACATACTGCTGAATGTTGGGTTAAACTCCATGCAACAGACAAATATGGCAAATAAAAATGTACTTTACGTGAATAGGGTCTGCACATATCGTGAAGATAAAACTGCAATTCGAAAACGATTTCCGACAAAACCTGACGTTTAAAGATAAATTTTTTTTTCGAAACGTCATATATATTGTCGTAAAATGTGACTTCCGGGAAAACTTTATGTACCGGGAAGCTTCAAAGTAGATGGAGACTTACAGACATTCTTTGTTTGGGTTCTAGTGCTTCTGATGAGGAATTAATTTCTGAAATGGCCATACAGCTCATTAAAATTATTGCAGTTGGAGTTAACATATGTGTTGTGCTCTCATGTTCATTTACTCCTTTCGTAAAATATTATCGTGACAAAATTCAAATTCGAACAGGACTTAAAGAAAAACAATATTAAACGTACCACACATTGTAATGTTGCAGTATTCCCATCTCTTGTTCACATCAGTAGTATAACACCACGGTCCTTCAGGTTCACCATCAGGGTTTCTACAGTAATTCTTTGCTGCAGAAAGTCTTTTATTGAAGTTATGCTTGTGTGGTGTGTCACTTATCCATTCCTGACAAACCAATCCAGACTTTGTTTTGCTTTCGTTTCCATTGTAATGTTTACCTTGTTTGTCAGATTTACACTGCTTTATTTCTGTAAATATGTTAAAACCATGAGAACAGCTTGTAACAAACGGTAAGTAACCAAATCAATAGGCTTACTATACATTCTCCTCGTAATAGTTTTCAAGGGCAAAAGGTACAAACTTTAGATTGATTGATTGATTAGTTAGAGTTTAACGTCCAATGAGCAATATTTCAGCTATATCAGGACGAGAACAAGTTAATCAATTCAAAAAAAATTGTAAGTAAAAGAAGAAAGAAATAAAGGTGGAAGGGACAACCGGGGCAACGACTTTTGATTGCCACTGGAAAAGGGGAGAAATGGGTAGGGGCAGGAAATTTAGCCTTCTATACGACACCCAGTGCGTCTGCTCTCTTTAGAGAAATATAGAAGGGGTCTTTATACTGCATGGAGCGTGGCGTTTCCCCACACAGTTTGGCTACAATGGTTCGCGGTCAGGCTTTCCGTATTATGACCTGACTACCCCGCAACGACAGGGCATTCCCCTATCCACCACCTGGGGACGCGCCCGGCAGCTCTGTAGCCAAAGCCCCTGAAAACCTATTCAGGTGCCGGGAAACTTTAGAAAACTTACCAACAAAATATTGGTAAAGGTCACAGTTACATATGATAAATAGGTCATGGGTATTCTTCTGGCCAAAACAAAAATAAATGCACAATCAAATTATTCCATTTGAATAAAATCTCTGAAAACAACCATATACTTTACTAAATTTACCTTTTCTTTATTTTCCTTTTGACAATGATTATGACAATGATCATTATATCACTATAAATGTTCAATTTAATCTGAATTTCAATGACCGGCAAAATAGACATTTTATCCCTATTTTTCCGGATAGACCCTTTTTTCCCTCTGTAAATGATCAAACAACATCAAATTATTTTCATAAATATCAAATAGCTAATGGCTCCGTAACACCTTAATCTAACTTTTATTTCACAGAAATTTGATATATCTGACTTATGTTAAATATTCGAGTAAATTTTTCCAATCAACTGACTGAAAAATAGACTTTTTGGTATTTTCTTCTGGATAGCCGAAAAAATAGACACTGTGTATTTTGAAAGCATTAAAGTCAATACAAATGATTTTTCACTGTCAACACTTTTAAAAATTAATTTTGGAACAGTCCTACTACCAGGGGACCAGATTCTTTCATTGAGTTTAAGAATCTCACCTAAAACTTCAATGAAAATAGATTACTTCGATAGAGGAGTGATCTTTATATTATACTAGATTCATGTTTTAAAGTTAGTCCTCATTTCTTCAACTAAGGAGTATCTCCCTCTAAGATAGTCTGTCCTTAGCTGGTTTTGGCTTTACTGGTTAAATCATAATTTTGGTTTTTTGTTCTCTATCAGCTTTTACACATATTTCGGAAAAAGGGTTTACAAATGTTTTGATCTCATCTGTACACTGAGGAGTCATAAGTTGTCAAAATGCGCATATGCAAGAACTAAATAAACATTAACTTAGTTATTTTGTTATATCTTAATGTAGAACTTTTGTGGTGATTCTTAGTATTATTTAGATTGTTAATTTACTATCATTTAAAATTTCAACGTATGTTTAGTTACGTTATGTTGCCTGTATCTATTGTGCGACAGACAGGGGTCACCATCCTTTTTCATTGGTCCATCTTTAAATTTGTTGATTAAGCTTGATCACTCCTCGGGTTCTGACTTTCGGAATTCTCTTATTTTATCCATCACGATAAATTAGAAAATTTTGCACACTAACCCCCACTTTTCTTTTCAAAGTATGATATTATACATCTTCAATAGACCTCTGACAAAATTTGATAAAATTCTTGAAATTCCCTCATTGCATTTCAAAAGTTTATTAAATTAATGCGAAGTGAATGAAAGTCATGAGAAATTCAGTTTCCCCCAAAAATTTCAGGCATTTAAATCTCAAAAACCACTGCACCGACCTGTTAATATGTTTGCTTAAAATGACGTGTAATCCAAATTCTAATAAATAAAAATTCAAATCCTTAATATCATAAACTTGAGGAGTGACCATCCTTAATAGTATCAAACTTTAAAAAAAATCTGCATCTTCTCCTATACTGTTTGGTACTTCCAACCAAGTTTCAAGGAAGAAGTGCACTGTGCAATGGGTTTTTCTTTGGTTTTACTTTTTATTTTTTTGCAGATTTTCAAGCGTTCTTTGGGAGTTTTTTTATGATTTAATACACTGTTGGAAGAAAATCGTAAAATTTTAAATATCCTTAAATACCCTTAAAAGTTATGTTACTGAACTAAACTAAAGGAGAATATACAGCTTATTTTGAATAGGTTACCATGAAAAACTTAGCTCTAACTAATCAAACTAATCTATAAGTGAAACGCACCCCAAAGTATATGTCAGTTATTTTATGAAATGTGGAGGGATCAAGGATATATTCTAGCAATATAAAAAAATACTACTGTAAGAACTCGGAGTTGGAACAATTTTGAAAGAAGATCTATGAGCATGAGACGATCATTCGAACAACCCTAATACGGAAATTTCGAAGTTGTATAAACTCTCGTGAAATTGAAGCCGGAAACAATCGCCTCAAATAGCAGTGCGAAGGAAGTACTGGATTCCTGACTTATTGGAATTGCAAAGATACTACTCAAAAACAAACTATTTATGAAATTTAAGTGACCTTAAATTTTTTTCCTGCCTGAATATACTTAAACTAAATTTTTATTTAACGAAATACAATTAACCTGAAGTGATAAAAATAGATTAAATATAAATCCCCCTTAGCTAAACAGTGGTTATAAATTTATGATCCCATCTCAATATATTGATGTATTGACTTTTTTGTTAGTAATAAGACTCAATAGTCCCGTATAATTAAACATGTGATCTTTTTTTAAATACATAATTCATGTGATCTCTTTTAAAATAAACTTTTCTGTCAAGTACTTTTAATCTGTAGAAAAATGAGCGACATTTTAAACATTTTTTTCTTTTAAACGCTACTTTAATAGTTCTTTTTTATTTTATTTTTCAATTTTATTTTTCAACAAACCGATCTATTTAACAATTTAACTACCTTTATCACGAAGACTGTACTAACAATGATATAAATAGATAGATAGCACTCGATGATCTTTCTAGTAAATCGGAAATAGTATGGCAATTGGCAGTTGTTTTTTGCAAGCACGTTATCTTCTGGTATTTCAAATTCTTAAAAGGAGAACGTAAAATACAAAAAATACCGGAGTTGCACATAAAATAGTAAACTGTACACGTGTTTTAAGGAGTGACTTCTCATCAGCAGCATTAAAATCAAATAATATGGAAAGCCGTAATCCAAAAGTTGTAATAAAAGAAGTACTCATTACCAAATAAGTCGAAATTGGAAGCCAAATCCAGTACCATCTACCGAGTGCCATACACGGAATGAAGCCTCAGTATTTTTACGGGGTTTGAATTTTGATAAAAGCAGTAAATTTCTATATCATGCAAGGTAAAATTTTCATGTCAGACAAGTCTGACTATCGGTCTGGTGAATACCCTCGGGGACCTCTGGTCCACCAGCAGTGGCATCGGCCCAGTGGTTCAAAATACAAAAAATACCGAAGTTGTATATAAAACAGTAAATTTCGTTATGCTGTACACCTGTTTTAAGGAGTGACTTCTCATCAGCAGCATTAAAATCAAATTATATGGAAAGCCGTAATCCAAAAGTTGTAATAAAAGAAGTACTCATTATCAAGTCGAAATAGGAAGCCAAATCCAGTACCATCTACCGAGTGCCATACACGGTATGAAAAGCCTCGGTATTTTTACGGGGTTTGAATTTTGATAAAATAATCAAAAGTCTTACAAAACTTTAATTGAATTTAACGGTCTGAAAGTTACAATTCAACTCACCACACATTGGAATGTCGCAAAACTCCCAGCGTTTCTTAGGGTTCGTGGTATAGCACCAAGGTCTGGGTTCATTATCAGGATTCCTACAGTAGTTCATTGCATTATCCATTCCTTTAAATCTGTGCTGATGTGGCGTTTGACTTCCCCATGATTGACACGTATAACCAGATTCTGTGGTTGCCTTATGTCCATTATAAGCAATTCCTGTTTCTTCAAGTCTGCATTCCTTAACCTCTGTTACATATAAGTGTTGAATAGAAAATAAATAAACTCACGAGGATTTATTGATATGCTTTATCCGACGATACCCATTTAAATGAAATAAATAAAATCAATCAACTGAAGTTACAATCCATGTACAGTGAAAGTTGAATAAGCACGCTGTCAGTGTTATGACTTTCGAGATAGGAACCCTTGCGTAAGGCGGAAACGATCGCCTCAGATACTAGTAAGAAGGATTACTGGATTCCTAAACCTATTGAAATAATTCTGCACCACATAGAAAGAAAAAAAAACAAACAAACAAACAAAAAAAACAAAAAACAACTAACAAAAAAAACTATTTATGGAAATTGAAATTGCATTTATAATTTTTCCTATTAATATGACAATTTTTTAACTAAATTTCAATTGACAGAATACAATAAACCTTGAACGCTCCAAATCGATTAAATATATACCATTCTTAGCTCAACAGTGTTATTTGATTAGTGAGTCCCTCTCAAGGTATCGATGTTTATAATTTTTTTCGTGTAATACACAATTTTTTTCCGATTTACATGACTCAAAAGTCCACTATTAATCGGGATTTCAATTAATGCAAAGTTGTAAAATAATTTTTCACTGTTGAAAGCTTTATTGTATAAGCAAAATGAAAATAAAAAAAGAAACACTATTTTGCTTAGTTTAAGAGACTTGACCCATGTTGTCTTTCCCTATTTGAAGTTTAACTGACTATATCATAGTTGTACCTCTTATTGGTTTGTAAAACGGACCATGACACGGAATGTTCGTATCATTTTCTGGTAATTCAATTTTGTATTGAATCAAGTTTTATATCCTAAGCATTTACTCCATATTATCACGGATTTGTTTAATAAACAACAAATTAATGTGATGAAGTTTTACAATTTTCTTATATGAAATCAAAATACTAGTAACTTAATCTAATTAAAGCCACTGCATTACTTCGTTCAAAAATTCAAAAAGAGTATAATAATGTATATCAACTTTTATTTTCGGACGAAGTATTTTTCTTAAACACTTTATTTCAGGTTAATTTTGCAGCGTTTGTCAGCAATAGGTCTGTCCTTAGCTGATTTTTTTAATCTCTATTGAGATTCTATCGGTTATTTTGTTTCTATCATTTTTAATACATCTTTCGGTTTATGGTCTTGTGTGTGTTTTAGTTTTCTCTGTACAGAAGAGACCTCAGTTGCTGGAATGGCCATCCTAGGAAACTTAATTTACAATAACTACTCGTGTGTTTATTTAAATAAATACGACACGAAGATTCAATTTTACATAAGTTTCCACTCAGGAATTAAAGAACCAAAGCACGGAAATAAGTTAGTTTACAATATGTCACAATATTTTATGTCTTTATAGGTCATGCAACCAGACAAGCCCAAAATAGAACCAGATGGCGGAGTGTTGTCATTGGCTTTTTTTAACTCCTGGGTACCTGCATTATCGATAGATCATTGAAAACACGAAATGCAAGGGAATACATTATGTAAATCAACAAGACAGAAAAAAACATACATCATTTTAGAAGTTGTCATCATAGAATAACAATACAAAAACATCAATGTTGCTTTCTAGAACATTATTATCGTACGAGTTTAAAACAATTCATCCAAAAAGACTTAATCTTATTATGGCGAATATCAAATGTTATCTTGGTTTGGTTTAAACTATTTTATTGTCAAAATCAAACACATATGACAAAGGATGAGACACAAGTTATAAACTTACGAGGTCTTCTCCGTTATACAGAAATACTAACTACAGATGACAATTTGTTACAGAAGATATTCACTATTAGTTATATTATGCGAAAATAATAGTAAAAAAAATAGCATATAATAGCAACAGCATGGTGGTAAGATTTACTGTTGAAGGTCAATGTCCGATGTGAGCAAAATTTAAACAGATCATTGTTTATTTTGAGTTAGACAAATCTTTTAGTGCCAGTCAAATACCTTTGTACTGCTGTGAAGAGTGAACAATTTTGATCATAATTTAGTTCTGGATTGCCAAAGAGAATATTTTCCACAGTGGGTCTAACGCCAAGGTCCAGTATATCATTCATCATTCTTTCTCGAAGATGATTATAACTGTTACAATGAAGAAAATAGTGCTCAGTTGTTTCAATTCCATTACCACAATCACAGGTACAACTGTCAATAATATTACATCTGAAAAGGTCACATTTTAGAGCACTACACCTCCTTCTGAGGCGTGTGTGAAGATTATTAGCTTGTCTCGAACCAAAAGAAAAATATAAGGGTGGATTATTATTGTCCATGTATACCCGCTTTAATTTTGCCCTAAAAATACTGGATCTTGGCGTATCTCCTATATTGTGGTCTAAGTTATTCCACAATCGGGTGGTTGATGGAAAAAACGAGTTTTGGAATGAGGAGAGTCTACAATGCGGTGTAGTATAATTGTGTGCGTTCCGGAGGTTATATGGGTTTCTTGCATTGACAGTCGGGGGTAAAAGATCGAAAAGGTACGACGGAACGTTTCCCAGAACCATGTTATAAAAGAGAAATAATTTTCGTTTTTCTCTCCGAGTTGAAAGTTTTTCCCATCCCGTTTCCGCATAAACAGATTCGTTACTCGCGTAGGCAGTCAATCCGGTCACCACCCGTCCAGCTTCATACTGGATACGCTCAACTCTATAGGAATCAGAATTGGAACAACCATCCCATACTTCACTACAGTATTCTAATATTGGTCGTATAAATGTCAGATACAGGTTTTCTAAAAACTGTCGAGAGACCTTGAATTTAAGTTTGCGCATAACTGCTACTTGTTTTGATGCTTTTGAGACTATGTTGTCGATGTGTTTTGACCATTTTATATCTGAACTTAGGGTTACTCCAAGATGTTTATAATTGTCTACAGGTTGAATAATAATATTTTCTGAGCAAAACCATAAATCATCTGGGGTACCCCTGTTATTAAAGTACATTATTTCAGTTTTATCAGGGTTCAGTTTGACTAGCAAATCATTTGCCCAGTTCGCTATATTACGTAAATCTATATTCACCACATTTCGTAGACTATCGATTTCGTACGACCGTTCCCCGACTGACGTATCGTCTGCAAACAATCTACATAGCCCTAGCAAATCATCGGCAATGTCATTAATAAATATGAGAAAAAGGAGAGGGCCAAGAATAGATCCTTGTGGAACACCAGCCTTTAAAAAACCTATGTTTGGTACTGAATCACGTATCACCACCCTCTGCTCTCGGCCAGAGACGTAGCTATTAAGCCATGCGAGTAAATCCCCCTTTATTCCATAACGTTCTAATTTCAAAAGAAGACCCCTCAACAAAACCCCATCGAAAGCTTTGCTCACGTCGCAGAATATCAGACACATATGTTCGTGATCATTGAGTGTTTGGTGTATATTGTGAACAAGTTCAATTAACTGATGGGATGTCGAATGTCCCGGTATAAAACCTGACTGGTATTTGTATAGAAGATCGTTAGTAACCATAAAGTTGAAGATGTATTTGTATACTATCTTCTCGAAAATTTAACTTAAAGTACTAAGCAGAGCTATGGGTCTGTAATTAGAAACAAGTGATTTGTCACCACTCTTAAATATGGGAATCACGTGAGCCAGTTTCAAAAATTTTGGAAACCGTTTCTCTCTAAGGGACCTTCTAATAAGTAGTAATAACGGATATGCAATTTCAGTCTTGACCTCTTTTAGCATTCGATTACTAACAGAGTCGTGACCAACTGCTTTATTTGGGTCTAACTGAGAAATAACATTGGTGACGTCCTGTAACTTAACAGAGATACTTGTAAGTGTATTGGCTCCACGATCGTCGAACTCCGGTAATGGAATATCATTATCATTTAAATCCGAAATAGAACAGAAGTACTCATTGAGAAGATTACTCTTATCAGTGGTGTCGAATGCGGTCATGTCAATGTTGTTTGGTCTTCGCAGAGGTGGGAGATCGTAACTATACCCCTCACCCTTCAATAATAGCTTCATAGTTTTCCAGCACAATTTGGTATTATTTTTTCTCAGATCGGATAATGAATCATTAATACTTACGTAAAATTGTACTTTTGTTGTTTTCTTTAGGTTATTTACTTTGTTTCGCTGCAACTTATATCTACGCTCGTTTGCTACCGTTTTGTGTGTTAAGTAAAACTTTCTATATCTGTCCCTTACCCTAATCTCCTTTCGTAGTTCTGAAGTCATCCAGGCCTTGTCATTCGGACGGATAGTTACCTGTTTTGTTGGGATGCACTTTTGTGCTATATCCATAAACGTATTAAAAAACTGTGTACATGCATTGTCAACATCTGGTTGATCGTTAATGATAGAGTCCCAATCAGTATTGGGAACGCGCTCACGAAAATCTCCCCAATTACTCTGGTAGTACAGCCAAACCTTCCTACAAAAAGCAGTTCCGTTTTTGTAACCACAGTCAATTACTATATATGTGGGGTCGTGGTCACTAATGTTACGATCTATTGGGATGGTGTTACATTCTAAGACTGTAACACTGTCTGTAACTAAGATAGGATCTAATAAGGAACTAGAGTTATGTCCATACCTAGTCGGATCACATATCTTATTTTCGAGCCCAAATAAGTTAAGCATATCGTTAACTTCTACTGGCAATCTGTTCAAGAAATCAACATTAAAATCACCAACTGAAATCAGTTTGCCTGAGTGGTCAAGAGAATTACTCACCATTTGGCTGTAAGTTTTCCAAAAGTTCGGACCAGCTTCAATCTGCGATCTATAACCTATATTAAGAAGCAGGTTACCCAACTTCGTTTTAATTTCAAACCACATAACTTCGACGTCATTTACCTGAAGGTCATCACGGTGAACAATATTTATATGATCCTTATGGTAGAGTAAGATCCCTCCGCCGCGGGAGTTTCTGTCGAGTCTATAAGGTTTTCGGCTGAATCCCGGAAAGACTATGTTGTCACTCGGCACAGTTTGATCAAGGTGCGTCTCGGTGAAGCAAATGATATCAAATTTATCGACAATAGCCAATATGTCGTCAACTTTGTTCCGTAGACTTCGAATATTATGATGTAAAATACTGATGGAAGCCCGATATTTGGTATGACATTTATGAGAGAGGGACCAGGGTTAAGCTCGATATCTCCGGATAATATCAAACACAATTTGCATAAACAAACTATCAGACCCAAATTAATGACATTGCCTCAGAGAAGCCGGGTTAATTTTGTCAGTTTGTTTTCAAATAAACAAATATCCAATAAAAATATCCAGATAAATCAAAGGTACTGACTTTCACACATCTTATAAAAACTGGATTTGTCTTCGTGTAAAAAAACCAGTTATCACCCGATGACTAATCGCATCACTACCCCCATTGTCAAAAATTACAAACACGTGCTTAACAGCCAGGGTGACAAAAAGGGGAGATACAGGTGTGTAAATGTTCAAAACGGTGCTCACAAGGGACACTGACTTAAAATATTGTACAGACATTTGTAAAACAAGTAATGAGAGATGTGTGTAAAGGATTAAATAAAAAATGTTACATGTAAAAGTGATGGAAATGTTCATGTTGTTGATAAATTGTTGAGGATAATGAATAGGTCTTGTTCGAATTAGAAACTATATGTGGAAGTACAACCATGTTTCGTGTACTGTGGGGTAAGTTATACTTAACAATATTAATTAATTATTTTATCAGGCATTATCCATGCATATTTTGTCCTATCGTAGACTGAATAGTAAATTCGGGGGAAGATGTGACTATTGCATGAATATCGCACAGAGACAAACTGATTCTTAATCACTAAGTCATATTTCAGAAAAAAAAAGTTATTAACAATTGAAAAAAAATAATTATGCAAAGTAGGAAAGCAGAACAGAACTATATACTTGGATATGGTGCAGGATTACAGGTTCCGTTCGTTGACTAAGAGGTCATGAGAAGAGTTCCATACATGTTTTTTATTAAAAAGGGAAAATCAAGCAAACGATTTACTACTACTAGTTTACTAGTAGTAAACTAGTAGTAAAAAAAAAGAAAAGTTCCACCAAACGGGAAATTATACATTTTTTTTATTAAAAAGGGAAAATCAAACAAACAATTGCACAGCCTATGTAATTATGTTTCTTTTTAATCAAAAAAGGACAAAAGATAAAGAAATGTGTTACTTTTATAATTTATCTCATGTTGATTTATTTTTGTTTCTTATTAACTATTCTTATTTGTAAATAAAAAGGATAACAAACAATAGGAGATGTGGGTATAGAGGTCTATGCGTTACATAATATGTGAACTAAGAAAGAAAAAATACAAAGGGAATTAGATGGAGATGTACATATTAACAGAGCAAATATAAACATATACGTGTTCCAATACAAAACAATACAAAAGATACATACATATCATATATAACACATTACAATACAGCAAGTAAAATAAAAAAAGTAATCCAAATAAGCACATGGACTGTCACAAATATAACATCTACAATAAATTATTTAAACTTAATACGTTAGTAGGATGGCGAAGTAACATAATATATTATATGAATGCATGTTTTCGACGTAGATTGATCACATTACTCTAGTGAAATTTATGTGAAGTAACTACAAATGCATTTCAGAAGGGGCGTATGGGCAACAGCAACATGGCAATTTTATTCAAATTGTCCAGACGTCCCTTCTTTCCGCATCCGGGCTCCGGCTCAGTTACACAGTCTAGGTGCAAACTAATACGAAAAAGCAAGGCCATTACAATTTTACAGAGTAATAATAATTGCATAGAATGATCTTATTTATATGCAGTTTACGTGTATGGAATTAGTACAAATGTACATGTATAATACATTTTGCAAGTAAAATATACGAGTAATTATTTTTTTTTATCAATTGGTCTACATCAATAATTAAGTGAAATATTTTTGATTTGACAACGGTCCAGAAGGTATGATGTGGGACCAATATAACATTATATATGTTACATTAGTCCCAGGTGTGATCTAGCTAGTTGTGTTGGGGGCTACAATTACTAAATATCTAATTTAACGGGTGGTGTATAGAATAAATAAATAAGTGAGCCCTTTTACTCGGCCAATATATCGGTTTGTGTATGCGGATTGGAGCTTTTAGTAGCTAAAATTGACAGTATTGATAACAGTTCACAAACTACAAGTAAACATATCAATTGACCATGAACTGGCATTGTCGCATGTCTCCGCTTAATTCAGGTGGTTGGTCAAGACTGACCCTAGTTGACAGTATTGATAACAGTTCACAAACTACAAGTTAACATATCAATTGACCATGAACTGGCATTGTCGCATGTCTCCGCTTAATTCAGGTGGTTGGTCAAGACTGACCCTAGTTAAGGTCGTGTTAAAATTGGATGTGGCACGTGGTTTAGGTAAGCATAAACAAAATAAAGAAACAATATAATGTTTAAAAGGAATAAGAAGCAGTATTTACAAACAAATTGGAGAATTTACTGAAACTGTTATATTTCTGTGTACATTTTTGTAAAAGGTTGAAAATTAGAAATAAGCATACCACATTTTGGAACATAACACAATTCCCATCGTTTGTCTTTGTCCATGGTATAACACCAGGGTCCAGGTTCGCCGTCTGGATTTCTGCAATGATTGCCTTGACTAGCCAAACGTTGTAATGAATGCTTATGAGGCGTAGTATCTCCCCATGGTTGACATTTTAACCCCGTTACCGTGATTTGATGATTTCCAGAATAGCTCTCTCCGTCTTCATCCGTAAAACATTCAATTACACCTGTTAAACATAAACATATCTAGAGAATGACGAAATGAAACAAAATATAAAAAATGAACAGACATGAACAATACCAATAGATAAGAATTATGTAAGGAAAATCAAGAAATCTATTTCAGAATCCATACTATAAATATGATGAGCACTGGAAAAGTACTGTATACGTGGTAATTTTCGCTATATTCGCGATCAAGAAAAATCCGCGAATATTCCCCCCACTCAAATAGTTTAATTTTGAAGAGTAATATGTATAAGCAATGACATTGTCGTATATAAAAGACTTTTAGAGCGAAAATCACCCCTCGCGAAATGTTTGTCAAACTAAATCGCGAAAATATCAACAAATTGAGAAAAAGATATTGATAGTTATACATTCTTGTTTTTTGAGATATTTTCAGGTTTAAGAAAATGCTTATTTAACCTTTGCTTATTTTAAGAAACCGACATTTTGGTTCACTTACAACCGGAAATGCCTAATCAATATTGACAATTGTGGATGAAGAAATAATCAAACTGTATTTTATGATCTGACGATCATAAAATACAGCTTGGTGATCTCTAATGTAATGTAAATTCAAAAAAAAGTGTTTGAAATCGATATGAAATTACATAAAGTTTGGCATGCGTTTGCTCCATAACGAGACATGGTTTTGACTGTGAATCGTAGATTTTACCTCCTAAACATTTTGATGCCACCCAATCAAATTAACTTTACACAAAAAAAATGCATAAAAATCTTGTTTTTAAATATATTTTGGTTTGAAGAAGTAGGACAAAAGGAATTCTTGGCTTTGACCTTACTTGAAAAGTGGAACGTTTCAACTTGAAAAACCAACAATATAATGATCGGATGCAGCTTTTAATGTCCGGAAAATTACGAGTATGCAACAAAATATGTCACATAGCAATCAAGGGATTCCTCCTAAGGAATCCAAGAATCTGATACAAATCAAATATCAACATAATTTCTATAACAATATTAATAGACCATCCCTTTTTAACTTTGAAAAAAAGTTGAAGGACTAATTGATTGATTGTTGTTTAACGCAAATTTGGCTAACACTTCTACCATATCGTTGAGCAGGGGCAGACAGGGGGTGTTTTTCATTTTTGATTAATTTTGAGATTAAATGCCGTCAAAATCTGTTTTTGAAATCAAATGACAGGAGTCTCTAAAACACGAATTAAAAGTTAAATACAAATTTGACTTACGGTTAAAGGTCTCCTTTTCATTTCATAGGTGATTATTAATAATTTGCAGATGAGTTTTGGAATAAAAAAAAACAAGCCGTTAAGTTGATGACTTTACACAAAATTCCCATAGATTTAACATAGAACTGAAAAGGGGATCTTAAAGAAAAAGAAACAAGCAGACCGGATATACAGTTTAGTTTCTTTTCTAATACAATATGTTTCTGTATATTATCGTATCATTGGTTGCACTTGTCTTCTATTGAGATAAATATTCTTTAATTAATTTGTTGTGGCATCTCGACAGTAATTTACAGTAGTTATTATTCAGCTACTCACGTTTACATTCCTTTATTCCGTCACCCTCATATCCATCTTTGCATTTACAACCGCTGTCTCCTTCTTTATCCACATGACATACAGCATTTTCGTGACAGTTATCGGCCTGCTCCTCTTTGACAGCTACGGTACCATTGGTCGATACACATTTATATGTTGTTTTACAGTCAACCGAGAGTATCTCATCTCCAGGCTGTAAAACATTGGAAGAAAGTTAATGTTGGTATATATTGGCATAGAAATACGCAAATTTAAGTTTACGTACTTGTGTTTTTTTATCATCAGTGTATTTAAATAAAAAGAAACGAAGGGTTAAACAAAATTCCTAAACATATATTAAAGACGATTATAGTAATTTATTTTTATGCCCCGCGACGAAATGTCGGGGAGGGGTCATATTGTTTTATCCTCGTCCGTCCGTCCGTATTTCCGTCCGTCTGTCCGTCCGTCCGTATTTCCTTCCGTCTGTCCGTCCCATCTCTGATATGATGCTAACTCCTCACACAATATTAAAACTACATTTAATTTACTTTGCACAGTGATTAGGCATGGATAGAAGATGTGCATATTGTCATGGTTAAGATTTTGACTAAAATTTGGGGTTGTGAGGGGTAGTTGAATTTGGCCATTTTATTGAAATGTGTGTTCTTGAAATGTTATTCCAGACAACTCCTCCCACAATATTTAAGCTACATTTATTTTACTTTGCACAGTGATTAGGCATGGATTGAAGATGTGCATATTGTTATGTTTAAGATTATGGCTAAAATTTGTAATTGTAGTTGGACTTCGTCATTTTATCCAAATGTGTGTTGTTGCAGTGTCATTCCAGACAACTCCTCCCACAATATTAAAGCTACATTTATTACACTTTGCACAGTGGTTAGGCATTGTTTGAAGATAAGCATATTGTCATGGTAAGATTTTGGTCACAGTTTGAAACTTGGGATCGTGTGGGATATTTTGACTTGGCCATTTAATCCAAATGAGTGTTCCGGAATTGGTATTCGGGACAACTCCTCCCACAATATTAAAGCTACATTCATTGTACTGTGCACAGTGATTAGGCATGGTTTGAAGATGGGCATATTGTCATGGTTAAGATTCAGGCCAAAATTTCTGATCGTTGGGGGGGGGGGGGGA
>MJUU01052564.1:211904-241565 GCA_002080025.1 Modiolus philippinarum | reverse complement strand
GGGGGGGGGAAGTTGTTGGACTTGGCCATTCTATTAAGATTTATGTACTGGGACTGTTATTCCTTTAACTATTCCCACAATAATAGGTCTATTTAACCATGCCTAGTGATAGTTATGGACTGAAAATGTGCATATTGTCATTATTTAGATTTAAGGCTAAATATGTGTCTATTTGAGGGTATAATTGAACTTGGCCATTTTATTGAAAGGTGTGCATTGGAAAGGTCAATTTTGGATAACACCTGATTTGTAATATCAATAGGCTGTATGAGATTTGCGAGTTAAAGTTAAATTTGTTTATCGAGTGCCTAGAAAAAGGATGTCCATATTTTATATGCAACTGCGGTGGCATCATATGTGTCTTACAGACACATAAATTTTATCCAAAACTTTAATATAAACTCACCATGAAAAACATCAGATAATGGTAGCGGGGACCTTTTCTCTCTTGTATTAGTAGATTTTTTTACAATCAATTTCTTTCAATAATTGACTTTTGAAATATTGTGTAGAATACTGAAAACAAGAGGCTCTCAAGAGCCTGTATCACTCACCTGGGTCATGGCTGACACAATAAGTCAAAATAATCACAACGTTTAAGGTTCTCATTTTCAAATTTGTTTATTGACTGTTTAAGGGTCTCATTTTGAAGTTTGCTGATGTTATATGATCCCAAATTAAACTGTGTTCCCCACTGGCAGTTATTTTGGATGGGGCGTAGACCGACTGTTACCTTTCTTGAAGAAGACCATGTAAGGATCATTGTGCCTCACTTTGGTTCCAGTTGGCATAGTATTTTCAGAGGAGAACTTTAAATGATTTCCTATAAGGTCCAAGGTTAAACAATGTTCCCCGCTGACTTCCACCTTGGATGCTATGCGGAAATGGCAGACTCATTTTATGAAGGGGAGCAAGTAAGGACCATTGTGACTAAGTATGATTCCAATTGGCCATGAACTTTCAGAGGAGAAGATCTTTGAATATGTTTCCCTATAGGGTCCAATGTTAAAAACACGTTCCCTCCTGGGGGCCATCTTGGATATGATGTGGACTTCCTGAACATATTTTTAAAAGGGGCTATCAAAGGACCATAGTGACTAAGTATGGTTCGAATTGGCCCAGTATTTTCAGAGATGATTTTTGCAATATTGTCCAATTTTGGACAAAGTTCCCCGCTGTCGGCCATTTTGGATGACGTGCAGATTTGCGTACAAAATTTTTAAAGGGGACCACCGAAGGACTATTGTGATCAAGTTTGGTTCCAATTAGTGCAGTGGTTGCAGAGAAGATCTTTGAATGTTTTCCCATAGGGTCCAATGTTAAACCGCGTTCCCTGCTGGCGGCCATCTTGGATATGATACGGACTTGCCAGACATTTTTTTAAAGGTGCCACCTAAGGACCATTGTGCCCAAGTTTGGTTCCAATTGGCCCAGCGGTTTCAGAGAAGAAGATGTTTGAATGAAAAGTTTACGATGGACGGACCACTGACAGAGTGATGGCAAGAGGATCACAATGGCATAGCCAGGCAGGTCAGCTATAAACTTATGCAGGCTATGAAGTTAAGATGCTACTTCAATATAAATCTAGGAGAGATGTTTGCATGGTGGGCAAACAAAACTTACTACTTGACACAATATACATTTATACACAATTATTATCGATTTCTGAAATAAGTATAGATTATGAAAGTATTTTTGCAAAAAAATGTAAAAATTTGTACAAAAAACACTTTTTTGCTCTCGATTATGTAACAAATAATTATTTTTAATAAAGTTATAGCAGGGAATTTCTCTAAAACTTAAAAGAGAAAAGTAAACCAAGAAGATTTGAAAACAGAATTTAAAGGAAAATAACCCATAACCATATGGCATAATAACTATTTTTTCGTTAAAAAGAGTCAATAACTACAACACAGGCTGTTGGATTTTCTTCACAATTTCAGAGTATGTAGATCTTGATATGCAGGACATTTTTGCAATTTACACTTCACCTCTATCTGTTACAGTTTTTGAAATAAATAAGAAATGCATAAATTTTGAAAATTTTACGGAAAAAAAGCTGTAACTCTGAGACGGGTTTTTCGATTTTCTTCAAAATTGCAGAGTGGATAGATCTCGTCATTCTGAACAATATTATCGATGTCAGACTTTTAATATCTGCAACGTTTTTTGAGTTATTTGCCAAAAATCAGCAATTTACCCCTATGTTCTATATTTAGTAACAGCGGCCATGTTGTTTGGTCCTCTGACTAACCGAACAAATTTTTTAAACTACATATCCTGGTGATGACCCAGGCCAAGTTTGGATTAGATTGGCCAAATGGTTTCAGAGGAGAAGATTTTTGAAAAAAAGTTTACGACGGACGACGGATCGACGGACGACGGACGCAAAGTGATGGCAAAATCTCACCCTAGCATAGCCAAGCGAGATAAAACACTATTTTCAAATATTTGTTTTTAATATATTTGGTCCAGGATTTTTGAGAGTATGAATTTTTTATGACAAAAAACTTGGACTTTATTTATTATTTATCTTTTTCATTCACTGTCCAAAAGAAAACATTTCTCTCTTGTCTTTATTAAGATCGCTTATACTGATAAGCCTTTGTCAAAATTAAAAGGTTTATACAGAATGACACTCCGTTGGACATTTTTTGGGTTATATTTTAATTGTTCCAATGAAATAAAATTCCTTAACACATAAGTTTCATGATGGCCAGTTCAAATCATTTCGATTAAGTAACTGATTTTAAAATTTAAAAGCAGACTGGAATAACGATCATTTAGTATACTTGTTTTAACATGTTTGGTCAACGATTTCGAAATACAATTACTTATTTTATTTATTCAATTTTCATTCATTTTCTCGAAGAATAATCTTTAGACATTTCTGATCAAAAATATCCTTTCTCGGAATTTAAAAGTTTATACAAAATGACTGACTTTAATTTCCGATAAGGTTCGTGTATACTTTCTTGTTTACTGTACGTGTGCAAAAAATAAAACGAATACACCTTAAAAAACAAAAACAAAACTAGAGCCTCAGAGACTGAGCCTGAATCGATCAATTGACAAAATACTTCTCTGCCATGCATGTCCAAAAATGATGTTTTTTACCAATGGGATCTAATTTTTAGCTATGTTCTCCATTAGCAACATGTTTTTTGCCCTATTGAAATGAGTAAACTTTGCAAAAGACCTTCTATACATCATACCAATGCAGTTTAATTAAATTTTCTTCAACAGTTTCAGTGAAGATCATGAAAGTGTAATTTTTCCCATAAAGTCTAAGGTAAAACCTACGTTCCGAGCAGACCGCCATGTTTTATTTTGTTTAAGCGGAAAAATGAACAATCTTTGCAAAGGACCTTTATTACACCATTCCTATAAATTTTGATTTTATTTGCTACAGCGGTTTCAGATGAGGATATGAAAATGTGATTTTCCCAATGGTTCCAATCTTAAATTATGTTCTGTGCTGGCAGCCATGTTTTTATTGGATAGGAACGAAATGAGTAAACTTTTAAATGGACCTTTAGTACATCATTCCTGTAAAGTTTAGTTGAATTTGCTTCAGCGATTTCAGAGGAGAAGATAAAAAATGTGATTTTCCCATGGGGTCCAATGTTAAATTATATTCAGCTCTGGCGGCCATGTTTTTTAGCGGACTGGAACAAAATGAGCAATCTTTGTAAAAGACCATTAGTACATCATTCCTTTAAAATTTGGTTGAATGTGCTTCAGCAGTTTCGGAGAAGATGAAAATATGATTTGTACCATAGGGTCCATTGTTAAACCTAAGTTTAGCGCTGACGGTCGTGTTTTTTATCGGATCGGACCAAAATGAGCAATCTTTATAAATGATCTTTAGTACATCGTTCCTGAAAAGTTTGGTCGCATTTGTTTGAGTGGTTTCAGAGAAAAAGAGGAAAATGTGATTTTCCCATATGGTCTAATGTAATTCATATGGTCTAATGTTGAACTATCTTGCAGCCATGTTTTTTATCGGATTGGATCGAAAAGAGCAATCTTTGTAAAGGACCTTAAGTACATCATCCTGTAATGTTTGGTTGATTTGCTCCAGCAGTTTCAGAGAAAAAGATGAAACCATAGGGTTAAATGTTAAAGTATGTTCAGCCCTGGCGGCCATGTTCTTTATCGGATCGGAACAAAATGAGCAATCTCTGTGAAGGACCATTGCTACATCAATATTTTAATGCTTAGTTGAATATGCTTCAACAGTGTCAGAGGAGAAGATGAAAATGTGATTTTCCCATAGGCTCCAATGTTAAACTATGTTCAGCTCTGTTTTTGGCGGATAGGAACAAAATGAGCAATCTTTGTAAAGGACCATTAATACATTATTATTTTAAAGTTTGGTTGAATTTGCTTCAGCAGTGTCAGATGGGAAGATAAAATGTGATTTTTTCCCATAGGCCCCAATGTTAACCCCAAGTTTAGCACTGGCGGCCATGCTCTTAATCAGATCGGACCGAAATGAGCAATCTTTGTAAAGGACCTTTAGTACATCATTCCTGTAGTAAAGTTTGGTTGAATTTGCTCCAGAGATTTCAGAGGAGAAGATGAAAAGGTGAAAAGTTAATAGACGACGGATGGACGAGGGACGCCAAGTGATGGCAAAAGCTCACACTGACCTAAAAAAAAAGAAAACAGAAAAACCCCCAAAAAAGAAAAACAAATCAAAACAT
Source organism: Modiolus philippinarum (assembly GCA_002080025.1). NCBI lineage: Eukaryota > Metazoa > Mollusca > Bivalvia > Mytilida > Modiolidae > Modiolus > Modiolus philippinarum. The sequence goes on along the minus strand of MJUU01052564.1, from coordinate 236,856 downwards.
ACACAAAAAAATAAATAAAAAAAAACAAAGTAATTTACATTTTGACGATTGACACAGTGAATTAGTAACACGAGTCTTCATAAAAATTTCTGTTCGGATTTTTGAATTTGCTTCAGCATTTTTTTATTTGAAAATCAAATCAAATAATAATTTTGAAAGTGTTTTTAATTTCAAAAATATATCCACTGAAAATGTGGAGAAAATTATTAATAAATCAAATATTAAGAAAGCGACAGGTGCAGGTTGAAAACCAGCCAAAGTAGTTAAATGTAGTAAAAGTGTAATTGCCCCACAGTTAAAGTTATTTATAATTTTATCTATAGATACAGGTATTTTTCCTGATAAATTAAAGGAAGCACAATTTACACCGTTTTTTAAATAAAAGTGATCATCTACGTGCCAAAATACTGTTTTGCCTATTTTCTAAAAAAAATGAAAAAAGTTTTACAAATACAATAAGATGATTAATCTTGTTAAAATAAAAAAACTCTAAATATTCTTTCAGGTACAATAATATTTTGGAAATATCAAAGGTGAAAACAAAGAGTATGGTATTAAGTCTTTTAAATTTGCTGCAGCAACTCTCTGGAACAGTCTTCCTGACCATTTTAGGACTGAGAATAGCTTTTCACAAGTTTAAAGCTTAATGCAGTCCTAGAATGGTGTGGATTGTCACTAATCTGCATGTAGATAATAGCTTAGCCATAAATGCTATTGCTTTGCGCCTATTTTAGTTTTAGTTGATTTTGCTTTTTATTTTTAGTGCTTGAAATTAACTGTGATGTATGCTCAGTGCTTCGCTATTAATACTGTGCTTTTGTTTATGTGAATTGTCTTTTAACTTTCCTTCTATCTATGATGAACATTGTCTTAAGTGTTGTGACTGTCTTTTAAGGTATTATTGCGCTTCTTATATATATGTATTTTATGTATGTAAACTTATCTTATATGTGCACGCTTTGTTGTTTAAATGTTAGTTATATGTTTTAAGTATTCGGTAAAAAGCTCCTTAGAGCTTATGTTTGTATGTTGTAAATATGCCGAATCAAAATAAAGTTTTATCTATCTATCTATCTATCTATCTATCTATCTACATAAGACATCATCCCCTACGAGCCGTTAGTAATTGTACAGTATCGCTAACATTTTCAAGCATAACTTATCGCCTTCCGCCTCAATAATAAACGTACTTAAATGGTGATGATGGCGCTCTTTTTAAATAATTATTATACTGCAATTTTTTATTTATTTATCTGCATTTTCCAAAAATCAAAGCACTCCACTCAAGAAATGACGGAAATTCTTGACTCATAAATGAAATCAATATATCTTTTTTCATACCAATCAAAAGCCTTAAAAGCTTGTTTCTTGCAGTTAATGTTTTTCATTATCGAATTATAAGTTTGAAATTACCTCAACTGATCTCATAAAAATGAATTTCTTAGAAACGGTCTTGGATATTTGAATTCGGCAAAAGTAACTGTTATGGCGGATTAAATTTCGTATCATAAAATTCAAAATTTTATCAATTCAAAATTCAATTATTTTACTTACAGCTATATATCCAACTTCAGAATTACATCCACATTCCTCTTTTTTGATGCAGCCATTTCCGCCTAGGACATAGCCCTTCTCACAAGCACAGCCTTCGGTCATTGGCAAATCACACGACTCTTTGCTCTTATGATTAAAGCAATTTTCTTGACATCCACTCACGCTGTTAGAATATGTTTGGTCAGCTTTGCAAGTCAGTGCTTTTATAAATAGAAAATATAATGTTATAAAATATTTTTCATACTAAATCTATGATATATATTGAAAAAGATACTTTGGTTTTTTTGGGACCCCTTTTAGTAGAAAAAACAAAAATAAATGAGTTAGTAGGAAAAATGAAAGGATATGGAGTGAATGTACATGTGACAAAAACGCACGCGATACATAGACAAGAGGCTCTCAAGAGCCTGTATCGCTCACCTGGGTCATGGCTGACACAATAAGTCAAAATAATCACAACTTTTAAGGTTCTCATTTTAAAATTTGTTTATTGACTGTTTAAGGGTCTCATTTTGAAGTCTGCTGATGTTATATGATCAAAAATTAAACTATGTTCCCCAATGGCAGCTATTTTTGATGAGGGCGTAGACCGACTGTCACCTTTCTTGAAGAAGACAATGTAAGGATCATTGTGCCTCACTTTGGTTCCAGTTGGCATAGTATTTTCAGAGGAGATCTTTAAATGATTTCCCATGGGGCCCAAGGTTAAACAATGTTCCCCGCTGACTTCCATCTTGGATGCTATGCGGAAATGCCAGACTCATTTTATGTAGGGGAGCAAGTAAGGACCATTGTGACTAAGTATGATTCCAATTGGCCATGAACTTTCAGAGGAGAAGATCTTTGAATATGTTTCCCTATAGGGTCCAATGTTAAAAACACGTTCCCTCCTGGGGGCCATCTTGGATATGATGTGGACTTCCTGAACACATTTTTAAAAGGGGCTACCAAAGGACCATAGTGACTAAGTTTGGTTCCAATTGGCCCAGTATTTTCAGAGAAGATTTTTGCAATATTGTCCAATTTTGGACAAAGTTCCCCGCTGTCGGCCATCTTGGATGACGTGCAGACTTGCCGTACAAAATTTTTAGAGGGGACCACCGAAGGACTATTGTGATCAAGTTTGGTTCCAATTAGTGCAGTGGTTGCAGAGAAGATCTTTGAATGCTTTCCCATAGGGTCCAATGTTAAACCGCGTTCCCTGCTGGCGGCCATCTTGGATATGATACGGACTTGCCAGACATTTTTTTAAAGGGGCCACCTAAGGACCATTATGCCCAAGTTTGGTTCCAATTGGCCCAGCGGTTTCAGAGAAGAAGATGTTTGAATGAAAAGTTTACGATGGACAGACCACTGACACAATGATGGCAAGAGGACCACCATGGCATAGCCAGGCAGGTCAGCTATAAAATTATGCAGGCTATGAAGTTAAGATGCTACTTCAATATAAACCAAGGAGAGATGTTTGCATGGTGGGCAAACAAAACTTACTACTTGACACAATATACATTTATACACAATTATTATCGATTTCTGAAATAAGTATAGATTATGAAAGTATTTTTGCAAACAAAATGTAAAAATTTGTACAAAAAACACTTTTTTGCTCTCGATTATGTAACAAATAATTATTTTTAATAAAGTGCTAGTAGGGAATTTCTCTAAAACTTAAAAGAGAAAAGTAAACCAAAGAAGATTTGAAAACAGAATTTAAAGGGAAATAACCCATAACCATATGCCATTGAAAAAAAAAATTTGGAGGTGAAAAAGAGTCAATAACTACAACACAGGCTGTTGGATTTTCTTCAGAATTTCAGAGTATGTAGATCTTGATATGCTGAACATTTTTGCAATTTACACTTCACCTCTATCTGTTACAGTTTTTGAAATAAAAAATAAAAAATGCATAAATTTTGAAAATTTTATAGAAAAAGGGTTGTAACTCTGAGACTTATTTTCCAATTTTCTTCAAAATTACATGGTAGATAGATCTCGTCATTCTAAACAATTTTACCCTGTCAGATTTTTGATATCTGTAACGTTTTTTGAGTTATTAACCAAAAACAGCAATTTACCCCTATGTTCTTATTTTAGTAACAGCGGCCATGTTGTTTGGTCCTCGGACTAACCGAACATATTTTTCAAACTACATACCCTCGTGATGGATTAAATTGGCCCACTGGTTTCAGAGGAGAAGATTTTTGAAAAAAAGTTTACGACGGACGGACGGACGGGCGACGGACGCCAAGTCATGGCAAAAGCTCACCCTGGCATAGCCAGGTGAGCTAAAAATGAGTTTCTTTTTTTTCACTTTTATAACGCTTTGATTAGCTTGTATTATATTCTTATTTTATCGGAATGACGAAAACGTGATGTCACAAAATTTTAAAATTTGTGTCGTCGGCACATGTGTTCTGTGTTTAACTTATTGCTTCTACTTTTTTCTCTTTTTTTCAGTATTCCCTAATTTATTTCTTTGATCAAACTTTATTTAAAAATTTAATATCAGAGTAGTTGTCACATGTGACAAAACAATGTCATTCATTCAGAGCATCTAATCTCTTTCTTGTCATGTTCCGTAATTGTTTTCCTGTTAATATGTGTTTTAGTTCTATCTTATTGTTTGTGCCATGGTTTTTGGTTGTATCTCAAAATGGTTGAGCAATATCATTCGGCCATTGTTCTCATGTTTGATTAGACCTAGTATCTGCTTAATCATAATATCCCAAAAAGGTATAAAGAAAGTGATTGCGAAGAGACGTAAACTGTTTGCTTCATTTTTTCTACAAAATTCGCTTTTCATTCAATTTGTTACGTTATTTTGTATAATTACATGGAGGGTACTGCATGTTTAGCAGGGAACGCCAATCCTATTATTTTGCCCGGGATGAACGCCTATTGGAGTGCCAAAGTCTATATACTTTTTCTTATGTATCATTGTTATATGTATAAAATTAATCAAGGAACATTGATTTCTCACAATTTAACATTAACAAGATTCAATCAATACCAAAGTTGCATGATAAACGGCAAATTTCGTTATGCTGCACGTGTTTTAAGGAGTAAACTCTCATCAAAAGAATTAAAAAAGAAGTACTAATTACCAAAAAAATATCGAAATAGAAGGCCAAATTCAGTACCAATGACATCCACCAAGTGCCATGAACGGAATGAAGCCTCAGTATTTTTTAGGGTTTAGAATTTCATAAAAAACAGTAAATTTCTATAAAAAGCAAGGTAATTTTTTCATGTCAGACAAGTCTCTGACCCGGGGATCTCTGGTCCATCAGCAGTGACATCGGCCAAATGTTTCAAAATTCAATCAATTCCAAAGTTAAATTATAAATGGTAAATTTCGTTATGCTGCACGTGTTTCAAGGAGTAACCTCTCATCAGCAGCATTAAGATCAAACAATATGGAAATCCATAATTCCAAAGTAGTTAAAAAAGAAGTACTCATTACCAAAAAAAGTATAAATAGGAGGCCAAATTCAAGGACATCCACCACGTGCCATACACGGAATGAAGCTTTAGTATTTTTGGGGGGTTAGAATTTCATAAAAACAATTTTCTATAAAACATCTTTAGAAAACAAAAGTGAAACATATACTATAATACGTGACTTTCGAGATATGAACTCTCGTGTAATTGAAGGCAGTAACGATCGCTTCAAATACCAGAAAGAATGAATGACTGGATTTCTGACCTATAAAATCAAATAAATACCTCTATAAAACAAATTATTTATGAGCTTAAAGTGTACTTATGATAACCTAGATGATGATTCTGTAACTAAATTTTAATTGTCGAAAAAAAAATTATCCCAAAGAGCTACAAATAGATTAAATATAAATCATCCATAGCTCAACAGTGTTACGTAAAGTAATAGAACATTTTCTGGTGCGAACACAAGTCCCATATTTAGTGCCTTGGATCACATTCTACTTCTATATCTTCACCTACAAAGTCTTTAAAAAACGTCTTGTGAAAACGCATTATCTAATCTCACTACCGTGACTGAAATATAAATATAAATTTTGATCTAATGAAAAATAAATTGACTTACGACATAATTCTGCATTTCGCCATGTCACAGATATATCATGTTCTTCACACTCGGCAGCAAATGCAGCTAAATGGTCGCATACTGCAGTTTCCAGGTTTTCAATGTTTTTGTCGTGAAACAAAGATACGGCTCCAGCACACATATCAAAATGATGGGATGATTTAATGTCTTTGGACTGGAGACATTTCGAAAATGGATTAGTGCTATTTTCCTTGTTTTGTAAGTATCCACAATATTCGTCAGAGGACGCAATAGTCGTGATTTCGTCACTAACTTCAGAAACTTCCGTAGCATCTGTACATCTGTAGGATAAACATATTGTCTTTTTTTACTTTTATTACCGTTTCAATTTCAAGATGTTAATGAAGCCATTATATTTCAATTTTATTTGTCGGTTACTTTGCTTATTTACAATATTATCACGTATGCAAGCACGGGATACTGTTAATTCAAACATTATTCATATTTTGTTCTGGTTCTGTTTTACAATGCATATCCAATATTTCCAGAACAACATTCTCTCCACCTCCAAAAAACTAGAAAAATGTGAGCAAAGCTCACTAATATCATACCCCCGCTCCCCTCTAAAAAGATCAAATCAAATCTTTAAATAGATGATGCACAAGGGCAATGTATACTTAACATTCTGTGAAATTTTCATTAAAAATTTCATCAAGTGGCCTAGGAGGAGTTTTCGCCACAAAGTAAGTACCCTATGGTGGACGGACGAACGAACGGACAAACGGACACAGAAGGACACCATGATCACTGTATACAGCCCTCTTAAGTGGGGGGAGGGTATAACAAGTGTAAATACCATCTAAAGACACAGAACTTTGATTCAGTATTTTTGTTTTTACTTATAAACAATTTGATTGGTCTGATATGTACTATCAATGTAAGATGTTTCATTGAAGAATGAACAAAACAAAGGATTCTTAAAAGGTAGCGGCCGGTGCACTTATGACCATGATGCAATTAAGGAAAATTGTAAATGATAAATTGCAAGAGAATAATTTTTGGAACAAAATAATACCACGACGTATTTTAAACATTTTAGTTATTAAAAAGCTTTCTATAAACATAAAAAAAATTACAAATCAAGCCAATCAATGAATGAGGGTAATAATAAAATTACCGAACAGAAATTACAAAAGAAATTAAACGAAAGGGAAAACAAACAAAAAGGTGCAAAACCACTGGAAAATTGTCAACCGCAATGGTCCGGACTTGGTACAGGCATTCCAAGAGATATGGTGGGTTATACAGGTTTTATGTCGCACCACTCCTCCCCTTCCATTGCGGTAGCTTTCGGTAGCAGCTCAACAGCAATTGCTTTTGAAACGTCGTAGACAGTAAAAAGGAAATGTTGATCCAAAAGCTAGACAAAAAAAATAATGTTGAATCACAGTTCGGACCGAAACATCAGATTTTTGTATCAAGGGACTGAAATCTATTAAAGAAATTTTTGAATGATCGCATGAGACGGAAGTTTGAAGCCTTACTAAATAAGGCGGTCATGGAGATAACTATGCCAAAACATTCCCATACTACATGATATCGTGACGTAGCCAGTTACGCTAAACACAATCGTTTAAAATTTAACATTATTTTTCAATATGGAATGTATTGTGAATTTCAGCAAATCACGATGCAAGCTTCTCAATGTTAACTATTTACTCAGAAATATGGTGTAAGATCAATTGGAAAAAAATGTAATTATCAATTTAAACATAACATAACTGGCCCTTTTATTAGTTGTTCTACTTTCACTGGGACCGAAGTCTTATATATGCGACTCGATTGACTGCAATTAGGCGCACACTGACTTAAATAAGGCGCTTAATCGAGTCGGATCTATAGAAATTAAATGCCAATTACATCAATTAGGAAATTCTCGCGTCGCACCTCAGCTCCAGCGACTGTCTTTATTTCTACTAAACTTTACATTAGCGATATCTAAATATTGTCTTATAAATAATCTGCGTTTCATCAGAATTCTGTTAACAGAGTATTATTTCTTTAAAAAAAATAACGCACATTTTCACGTAAAGAAGTTTATCAAAACTCTAAATTTCCATAATTACTTATAAAATAATGTTTTGAATGAAGAACAAAAATAATATACTACGTACGTGAGGCCATCTTTCAATGCTTTATCCTTCAATTGCCAACTATCCGCTATCTCACTGAATTTGTTGATATTGTTGGAAACATCTGTTCCGTCTTTAGTTTTAAGATCATTCTTGTTTCCATCACAGTCGCCACACATTCCCGTCATACGTTTTGCAAAGGTGTCTTTCACAATCAGTTCAAAGTGCTTATCTCCGTCAAATTCTGCATCAAGTCCACAGTTTGTCTGAACCCTGACATATCTACCACTTATGAATATCTCAATAGCCTTATTTGGTTTCTCGTATGGAAGAAGTATTTTTCGATTATTAACCTACAACATGCAAGCTAAGCTTACAAAGTATGTCATTAAAAAATTTAATAAGAGTAATTTTATTTATGAAATGGAACGGGAAAATTGTAACATCAAAGAAATGTATAATCAGAATCGTATTCTAATGCAACATAAGTGGCATTTTTCGCAAGAACGTTATTTTCACTTGATTCGCGATTATTCTGATTTAATTGCTATGAGACTTTGCTATGAAGTCAAGCAATTTAGAAAGAAATCGCGAAATTTGCAACCACCTGAAATGACCACTAATACGGTATAACATATCTTAAGAGGTTACTATTTATGGATGCGACGAATTCAAAACGTAGAACTGGTATGCTGAATGCGATCTATCGTTCTAATCATTGAACAGCATTTGACTGATTTCTACATGAAACTATACCAGCGTTTTTTTTAACTCCAGTATATGACAAACGGGGGTATAAATGTCCTCTATCATTAATTGTCATTAATATAATAATTTGGTTACTTAAGTACCTTTAAATTTGGAAAAAAAAAACATATCGCCATTCGTTAAAACATATTTTTTGTAGAAATATCAGGCTAATGTATCATGAAGGCATATAACCGTTAACGTAATTTGGCACATTTTTTACCGTTTTTCTTCATGCAATTCTTGCCCTCATTATAGGATCTGTAAGTCTCGTCATGTGACACCGAGAAATCACGAAAAAATTGCAATTTCAGAAAGTTTCCCGCCAAAACATGACGTTGCAGGATTATGACGTTCAATTTTTTTTGCTTGAAACGTCATGTGTTTTTGTTAAAAATGCAACTTCCGGGTACAAAAGATATACCCGGAAGTACCAACATTGTACGAGACTTACAGACCCTATTGAAATGGTAGTCTTCTTGACAAACATGAAGTAACATGGCAAACTAGGAAGCAAACTGAATGGAAGTATCTTAAAACAAATGAGGAAATATATTCTTTTCTTTAACATATAACTAGAAGCTCAGAGACTGAACCTGTATCGCTCACCTGACGAAATGCTTCTTTGCCATGAATGGCCAAAAAGAGATATGAAAAAGACAGGAAATTGGGTAAATGTCAAGGAGACAGCATCTCCATCTTCATGTATTTTACCGAAGAGGTCAAATGTTAAGGAACACAAGTGTTTTCGTATGATCGTATTGAAATTAGTAATCTTTGCAAAGGACCTTCAGTACATCATTCCAATACAGTTTAGTTAAATTTTCTTGAATAGTTTCAGAGAAGATAATGAAAAGTAAAATTTTCATATACCGGGCTACGATGTTAACTATGTTCTGCACCGGAGGCCATGTTTTTTTTTGGTGGATCGAACTGAAATGAGCATTTTTTTAAAGTACCTTCTGTACATCCTTCCTGTAAAGTTTGGTTGAATTTGCTTCAGCAGTTTCAGAGGAGAAGATTAAAATGTGACTTTTCCCAAAGAGTCAAATTTTATACCCAAGTTCCAAGCTGGCAGCCATGTTTTAAGTCGGATTTAAATTTAATTAGCAATCTTTGTAAAGAACCCTTAGTACATAATTCCTGTAAAGTTTGGTTGAATTTGCTTCAGCTGTTTCATAGTAGAAGAGAAGATGAAAATGTAATTTTTCCCATAGGCTCCAATGTTAAACCAAAATTCCGCGCTGGCGGCCATGTTTTTATCGGATCGAACGAAATGAGCAATCTTTGTAAAGGACCTTCCATACACCATTCCTGTAAAGTTTGGTTGAATTTGCTGAAGTGGTTTCAGAGTCGAAGATGAAAATGTAATTTTCCCATAGGGTCCAGTGTTAAACCATGTTCCGTACTGGCGGTCACGTTTTTTGTCGGATCGAAAAGAAATGAGCAATTTCCTTGTAGGACATTTAGTACACCATTCCTGTAAAGGTTTGTTGAATTTGCTTCAGCCGTTTCAGAGCACAAGATGAAAATGTGATTTTTCCCATAGGGTACAATGTTTAACCTAAGTTCCACAAGCGCTTGCGGCAATGGGAACGAAATGAGCAAATTTTGTAAAGGACCTTTCATACATTATTCCTGTAAAGTTTGGTTGAAGTTGCTTCAGTGGTTTCAGAGGAGAAGATGGAAATGTGAAAAGTTTACAGACGACGGACGGACGGACGACGGACGCCAAGTAATGGCAATAGCTCACACTGACCTTTGGGTCAGGTGAGCTAAAAAGCAAGAATTCGGTACTACATGTACAAACATAAAAATGTAATCATCAACAACGGCAAAAGAACCAAAAGAACCATTTTTTTTATTTTTAGATATATGTAGCTTAACGAAACATGTATACAATTAAAAAATATATATATATATGTTACAGTACAAATTGGAATCCAGTAGAATCCGGAATCCTCCTAGTACAAATTTGAATTCTAATTTCTACTGGGACAAATTAGAATTCTGATTTGTACTAGATTTAATCAAGTACAAATCAGAATTCCATTTTCTACTGGGACAAATTAGAATTCTGATTTGTACTGGATTTAATCCAGTATAAATTTGAATTCCAATTTCTCCTAGGAGAAATTGAGATATCCTAATTTATAATAGTAGGATTCTGGATCCTACTAACTTCAATCAATAGAAACGGTGTTAGAGAAGTAACAAAAATATTAGTGATATGTCCCTTCCACTGTTTCTGTGATCATTTAATTAAAAGATTAATTTCGAAAGAATAAGATTTATTGTCTAATGGTATAAAATGTATAGATGTTTTGCTTCGAACTCTCAAACCTTTGAGCACAGTTTAAACTTTTTATCACTAGTTTTCATAAGTTAGCTTTAAATGTGGAAGAGCACATGGAGGTACTTTACAAAAAAAAAAATAAAAATAAAAATTGGAATATGATTTCTTTTGCTAAAGATGGCATACTTAAAAACTATTTTTCTGATACTGATATTGTTGATTTGAGAAGTTTTTGTTTCCCTTGTTTAAAGGCAGTAGATCCTGTTACTCTACCTGAAATTTCACACATTGGCATGTTAAAAAAATCATTCATTGGAAGATGGCAATATAACAGCTGCAGTTTGTAATTACTCTGGCAAATACAATACTATGCCATGTCCTTGCCGTAAATACAAAATTCCCTGTTCTACCATATGTCACAGACACAGTTCAACAAATGGACAGTTCTAATTAAAGTATGTCATTTTTCTTTTTATAGTTTCAGTATTTAGTTTTTATAAATTAAAAGGTTGTGAAATACATACTTCTTATAACATAATCAAAAACTTTTTTTTCAGCTTTGAATGTCAGTAATATCCAGAATCCTCCTGAACAAAATATCCAGTATTATTCTGGATCATACTAGAAATTCAGTAGGATTCAGAATCCTACTAGTATAAATCAGGATATCTCAATTTCTCCTAGGAGAAATTGGAATTCCAATTTGAACTGGATTAAATCCAGTACAAACTAGAATTCTAATTTGTCCTGGTAGAAATTGGAATTCCAATTTGTACTGAATTAAATCCAGTACAAATCGGAATTCTAATTTGTCCCAGTAGAAATTAGAATTCCAATTTGTACTAGGAGGATTCCGGATCCTACTGGATTCCAATTTGTACTGTAACATATATATATGATCAATCAGAAACGACCACTTTTTATTAAATAAAAAATTACTCAAGTGGATTTCACAATTACTTTTGCAGGTGGAGTAAATCTGTTATAAGTTAATGTTGTTTTTACATGGCCGATACACAAGAAAAAACTTAGCGTCCACACCAATTTCAAAAAAAAAAAATTAAAGCACCAAATTTTTTGATAGGAGTCCATTTTATAAACCTGCAACAAAATATGACTTAAAATGACGAAGTTTGTTGTCAGTTATTTCAAGAACTATTTTTTTAATGTAAATCTTTTGGCATACAACAGATAGAGAAATATACTTTTTACGACGAGAACTGAGTTGATAATGAAATTTCTCACATCGAGTTAAACAAACTTTGTAAATTTTGAAAACGAGGCTTGTCGAGTTTTTAAACATTTGAAAATTTATTACGGGCCGCCACAAGGCGGTCCGTTATTTGATATAGGATTTGAACGAATGACATGATTTACCGCGGAATGAATATAGTTGATTGTCCATGTAAAAAAATTACAAGTCTAAAAAAATAATGATTTTGATGTTTCAAACTTTCAATGTTTTTTAAAATTAATGTCTTTCATCATCATATACCTGAAGTTTTCAGTTAAAACCAGAGGCTCCCAGGAGCCTGTATCGCTCACCTGGCTTTCAGTTACCTTAATCAAGGAAACATTGTAAGTTATACAATTGATCTTCAGTTTCTTAAACTTTTGTAGCTCGAACACCTCCAATATCATGTTTTACTATATTTCTTTGTTGCGCTTTTTTGACAAAAAACGTTCTTGCTAAGGACCACTTTCGACACCAGTTTTAAGGTCGAGATTTCATTTTGTAAATGGCAGTCAAGGACTAATTTTTAACATCAGTTTTGAAGTTGCGACATCAAGACCTATTTGGAAACCAAATGTCATTGAAATCGGACAATGATGAATTTTCCCGCCTTTTTTGGCGGCCATTTTGAAAATGGCAGTCAACGAACAATTTTCAACTCCGGTTTTGAAGTCGCAACATCAATATCTATTTGGAAACCAAATTTCATTGAAATCAGACAATGTTGAATTTTCCCGCCTTTTTTTGGTAGCCATTTTCAAAATGGCGGGGGAAGTCGCCACAGCATGGCAAACATTTCATCAGTTTACACTTGACCTTCATCTTCTATAGTTTTAGAAATAAAAGATGAAAAATACGAAAATTTTAAAAATTCCGTGAAAAAATGCCAATAACTCCTACAAGGGTTTATGGATTTTCTTCAAAATTTCAGGGTGGGTAGACCTGGATATGCTGAACATTTTTTTCAATTTACACTTGACCTCTATCTGTTACACTTTTTGAAATAAAAAATTAAATATGCAAAAATTTTGAAAATTTAATGGAAAAGGGGCTATAACTCCGAGATGGATTTTCAGATTTTCTTCAAAATTGCAGCATAGGTAGATCTTGCCATGCTGATCATTTCTACTTCATTCCGATTTTTGATATCTGTAACGGTTTTCGAGTTATTAGCTAAAAACTGCAATTTACCCCTATGTTCTATTTTTTAGCAACGGCGGCCATGTTGTTTGACCAGCCGACTAATCGAACACAATTTTGAGAAGCCATACCCTGGTGATGATTCAAGTCAAGTTTGGTTACATTTGTCCCAGCGGTTTCAGAGGAGAAGATTTTTGAAATTGTTGACGGACGGACAGACGGACGACGGACGCATAGTGATGGCAAAAGCTCACCCTGGCATAGCCAGGTGAGCTAAAAATGGTATAGATACATGAATGTTTTGGAGCAAATTTAGAATATATTTTTAATTGGATGCCTTGAAGGAGTTGAACAGGCATGCTTAAAATACTTAAATCACCATGTTGCAATTTATAATTAAGTTTGATTAAATCTTTATTATCGATTCAAAATATAATTGTGATAATATATACATAGTGTAAACACATGTACAATAAATACACGTAGATTATCAAAACAAAGTGATTTTTTATCGCCTAACGGGTCTTTAATTTATAGCGTGAATTCGTTCCACACATTTCCCGCGGATTTATTCATAATCATATAAGCGTTTGAGAGCACGAAATTAAGCACCAAATGTCACAGGCAACAAGACATAGGACTTTCTTTTCCATCATTCACAGGTATTGACACTGTCAGCTTTTATGTTTTGTGATCTGCTCTCACTTAAGAACATACATATCCATTTTGTACACAATTGCTTCACAATCTAAATACTGCAAACTCCCATGAAAAATGCAACACTTTTGAAATTTTAATATTAGGCGGCCTATAATTTGACGCTTGCGTCAATAATTTTCTTGTTTAACAAGATGTGAGAAATTCTATAATTTACGTGTATAAGTTGTAGAAAATGTTTCTCTAATGACACAATGTAAAACACCGATGATCATGTTCCGAACAGAGTTGGCGGGAAATTTCTCGTGAGTTGTTCTCTCTCTAGAGATGAGAAATATTTTTATCAATTCAGTCAGACGTTGGTTAAATGTGCTAGAAATCAGAGAAATTTAACTAACAAGACGATGGAAGAAGCTTCATGGAAATTTTACTTGATCATTTTTTTTACATTACGATATATGGTAGTCCATGTATTTCTTTCATCCTTTTAAAACCAAATTATGGCTTTACGATCGTATACATTTTTTTCAGCTAAGCCTGGTATATATTAGTCCCAAACTGATTATATGTCAAAGTTAAAAATCCGCATGTATTGTACCCTCTTGGAGACCACAAATACCTGACATTCGAGAAAGGAAATCTCGTGTAATTGAAGGCGGAAACGATCGCCTCGGATACCAGTAGGGATACTGGATTTATAAACCTATTGAAATAAATATATACCAGTTAAAAAACAAACTATCTATGAAATTGAAGTGCTCATTAATTAGTGATTCCCTCTCAATGTACTGATGTATTGATTTTTTACATATAAAAATATATGTGTTTCCGGATAAACGCGATTCAAAAGTCCCGTATTAATACGGAACTTTCGAGACAGGAGTACTTGTGTAAATGAAGGCAGAAATAACTGCCTCATACCAGTTAGGGGGAAGTAGAACTGGAATCATGATCTTTAGATAAATTAATACTGAAGACCCCATAAAAGCAAGCTATATTTTTATCAACAAGGGCTGTTCTATAACATTACCCACGTTCCAATTTTATTACTAAATTTAAATTGACGCAAAACAGATGATCTTGAGCGCTAAAAAAAAAAATAAAATATGAATTTCGTAGAAGATCAGTCATAAATTGATTGATGTTCCCATTAGATGCTCTGATTTTTTATTTATTGTATAATACAAGAACCTTCTCAAAGACAAAAAATAACTCGAAATTCCCATATAAAATGGCTACTTACCAGTACTTTCTTGCCTTTCAGAAGTCGAATACTGGTATCTTGAATGGAAATGTCAATCTCACGATGGTAGGGTAATTTTGATAACTGGCTACCATGTTTATTTGTTACCTCGACAGAGAATTGGCATTTTGATTCATTCACTGACTTAGCCATCAGATAACTACATGGTCCATAAAATTTTAACCACTGTCCATCGAAAGTCTTGTAATTCGACTCTCCAACAGTACTACATTCACAAACATCTAAAAACACAAATTATTTTTTGCAAGTTAATAATAGCCCTGCAAGTAAATAATAGCCCTTAATGATGTGTATTGTGTAAAGGGGAACTGATGGTCGTTCTTGCGAAAACTATGTTTTTTTTAAATTATAAATTATATTTCTTTCAAGTTATCGAACAATTCCAGATGACTGACATAAACTTGTACAAACTCAGTTGTTCGTGTTATAATGTGCTGCACAATGAGATAAATAAACAGTGTTTTGATAACTTTTGTACATTTAAGCGGAATATTTGAAATATTTTTATACTAAATTTTCATACAGAACAAAAAATAAGATATCAAATTATGATATAAGAATTTGTTTTAGTCATATTCCCTTATGTACAGTGGACAGAATGTTACTTTTAAAGCTTTAGTTTCCCCCTGAAGTCATTTATTTTGGTAAAACAAATACCAATGGAAAAGTGCAAAGTGCATATTTTCCACTAAAAAATTTAAAATATGTCCCTAACTCGCGGTTAATCACGCGGTACACGAAATGTAAATAGTTTTTTTCTTACATCTGCATTTGCGTTACGTGGCGTCTTCTTATGTCTCCGTACAAAACAAAAGACTACTGTACCATACATTCATATGCATGTACCTGCACCATCAATCTCGTTTAATGTTCAATATGTTACCTGGACAATCCTTCTCATTGCACTCTTCTGTTTTTTCATCAATTTCTTCACCGAGACACGGCTTCCCACCATGCTTAGGTTCTGTGCATGTTCTTTTTCGTGTTTTCTTCCTAATACCAAGGCCACAGGTCGTAGAACATTTTCCCCATTTGGACCAATCGGAATATTTAGACCATTTACCATCCACTATATTGTATAAAACAGAAAAAATGGTGAAGGACGGAAGTTTATGTAGAAACATATAATAACAAAATACCTAAATTACTGTAATTTAAGTTTCTACATATGGCCATTTCGACAACTTAAGTCTCATCAATGCAGATAAAATCGAAACATTTGGAAGACTCAGTGATGTTTAAAACCTGATAGAAAATAGATAACAAAATATGATCTAAATGGAAAGCCAAAATCAGCTACGAACAGAGCTTTGCATAATGAAAATACTCTTTCGTCTTCAGAAAAAACAAGATGTATTTGTGAAACACTACATATGCCCCCGATTCCCAGTTTTACCCATTTTGGACCCCTTTAACCTTGACATTTGACCTTTGACTTATTTTTTTTTTTGCATATTTATGTTCCTTTTGACTAGACCTATACACTTGCCAAGTATCAAAAGTCTACCTTATATAGTTCAAAAGTTATAGCCAAGGTTAAAGTTTCGGACGCACAGACAGACAGACAGGACAAAAACAATATGCCCCCCCCCCATCCTCGATCTGGGGACATAAAACAAACGAAAAAAAAAACAAATTTAAATCTTGCAAGTTTCAAAATAAAATCTTTCGGCTTTCGTGTCAGCACCGAAGAGCTGACTACCGGGCTGGTGAATACCCTCTGGGACTAGTAGTCCAACAGCAGTGGCATCGAACAAAAATTGAACAATTGAAAAAGTTATAAAAACCAATGGTTACAATGCCAACACAGTAACTATTGAACGCAGAATTAGACAAAGTCGTTGAATTCAACAACTGTAAGGTAATTGAATTCACAACTCCAATAATTTTCATCTATTGGCAGCATATAACAGAATTCGGCATACTTTTGAAAGTTTGTCCTGTTATATCCGGTAATTCCCCACAACCTTCTTTGTGGTCTAAAAAAAATCCAATTACCATTCATGTTTAAATGAGTTGCCGAATTCCACAACTTTGAAGTTTTTTGTTAAAAAATCAGTAAAATTGAAAGATTGGCATGTTTTGAGTTACTTTGCTCTTATTCTGAGCGAATTCCGTAAAACTTTTCTTTTTGACGAAAATAATCTATCTCAAAATAAAAAAAAATTACCCTCAATGATAAAGTTGGAAAAATACAGTATGAAATTCTGTAAATTTGATTTGTCGAATTCCGCAACGTTTTCGAATTCAGCGACGTTGTCGAACTGCGTTTTCCCGGACTGGATAGACAGCTTTATTTTAGTTACTATTTACTACTCTCATTAATAGACTTTATATGCGTGGTAATTTTATTCCTCACATAAAGTGTGGTGGATGCAAAGCAACAACAGACGCTAAAATACTGTCAAGGTAATTTATTATTATTTTTTTTCAAAATGTTTAAATTTCTTTTCCACCAAAGAGCTACATTGGTCATCTATAGTCAACATACACATTATCTTCAGGATTTATTTATTGTGAATATTGGAGTGTATGCTTCATTACATTCAAGAAAAAGCGTGGGATATGCATTCAAAAATGATAAAGTAGGGCTTGTCAGCAGAGCCAATGCATAATTATAAAACCATGTTAAATCATAAATATTTTAACTTCTCTGCAGGGTATTAATTTCCTATTATAAATTTGTTTTGTAATTTTCTGTGTAGAAGTATAATTTTGTTATTGTTAAAAAAAAAAAAACTAAAATATAATTTGGGAATCACCGTGCATTCAAGCCAAAAACTGAAATTGAAAATTTAAGGATTTTTACATAGAAATGATAGGGACACTGACTTTATGAAGGGATAATTTAACAAAAACTATTACAGATTTTCTGCATACTTTGCATGTCTTTTGAGATCATTATATCGTTTACATATAAAAACTAAAATAAGTTGTCAACGTTGAAGTAAGAGTGATAAATTGTAAAGGTTAAATTCTCTGGTCATATCTATATGAAATTCCTTATTATCTCCCTTGTTTAATTTCTTTGTTCTGTAAATTAAAGCACGTGTTCTTTTGTTCACCTTTATATGCAAAAACAATATTATAAAATTAATTAAAAATGAAAATTTCAAATACTTTGGAACTTTATTTACATATTAATCAAATAACTATTTTGTTAAATTTCTAAATGTACGAAACCTATATGAACAATTATAAGACGAAAATGGCATAATTATACCACTGAGACACCTTACAACGTAATATCTTGGCAGAATATGTTTTCAATTGAAACTTTATTTGTTAATTTAACAGGACGGGCTCACAGATAAAATAACACAATAAATGATCCTCCATTACTAACATTTTTAAATATACTGTGCAAGAAACCAAATAAGGAGGAAGCGTTGAGATCTGTTTTACAATATAGTCTTACAGTTATCAAACTTTCGGGAATTGGATTTTTTAAAGAAGAACTATTAATATTGAAAAAAATACAGAATAAAACAGTTGATAAATAACTAAAACAATGCATATTCTGTTTAATCAGTTGAATTTTGATTGAATTTAGAGACGAATACCCACTGTCAAGCAAAAGTGTCATTATAAAAAAAAATATAAATGACAATTTTTAATAAAAATAAATTCAATGCATCTTCTGTTTAAGTGCGGATTGCTTGATTCATTTCACTCATAACATGTGACACCTTCGTGTCGTAGCCTTTTGTTTAAGGAAGCCCCTTCCTGATGTTATTTATATCAAGAATATCTTGAAACCTATTTAAATTTCTAGAACCATTGTAGACTAAATGAATATATATATATATAAATATGGCACCATCATATGCATCACTAAAATGGCACCATCATATGCAAATATTTTCATGGGCAAACTTGAAAAACAATTATTACAATCTACAATCCATAAACCCCTCTCTTGGTTCCGTTCCATAGATGATGTCGATATGAAATGGATTGAGTCCGAAGATCGTCTCGATGAATTCATTGAACTTGCCAACAAATTCACCCATCCATCAAATTCACACATGAAATATCTAAAAGCAGCATTACTTTCCTTGATACTAAGACAAGTTGTGAAATGGTAATATGTCCACTGATATATACTGCAAACCCACAGATAAACACCAGTACCTTTCTCCTCAAAGTTGCCATCCAAGACATTGTACTAAGAGCATACCATACAGCCAGGCTCTTAGAATAAAGCGCATTTGTTCATCGGAACAAACTTATCTGAGACAGCTAGGACATCTTAGGTGCCATCTAAAAAAGAGGGGCTATAGCAATAAAACCATTAAAAAGGGTTTCAATAAAGCGAGATTGGTGGACAGAAAGGAACTTCTGAAATAAAAAGAAAAAAAGCCCAATAACAGAATACCATTTGTTATAACATACCATCCGGCATTCCGAAATATATCTAAAATAATTCGTACGCACTGGACAAATTTACAAAAACATCCTACCCTGTCTAAAATTTTCAAAGAGCCTCCTGTTATTGCCTTTAGAAGACCCAAAAGTCTCAAAGATTTGCTTGTCAGAGCTGAAATTAAAACCCATGCTAATGACAAAGGCGAATGCAAAGGATGCTGTAACAAACGCTGCATGACTTACAAAAACATCCAAAATACACAGAGTTTCAAAAGTACAGCTACAGGAAATGAGTACACTATTTATTGCAAGGCCACCTGCAAAACTGAAAATGTAGTATACTTATTAGAGTGTGGAATTTGTGGTCTTCAATATGTCGGGGAAACTAAACAGCAGTTCAGCAAACGTCTGAACGATCATCGTAGCGATGTCACCTGCAGACCTGACCTCCCCCTCACTAGACATTTCCGCTCTAAAGATCATAAAGACGGATTTAATAAGTTGAAAGTTACTGTTATTGACCACAATTCTAGCTGGGACGACAAGAGTAGACAGGGAAGAGAAAGTTTCTGGATTAAAAAGCTTAAGACATTATCACCGAGTAGGACCAATGAGAAAAGTTAAATTTTCACAGTTTATTTATTTTTAATTAACTTAATTATTTATACTGATTAACATGTCGTTCTGTATATTTATATTTATTTTGTTACCATTGCATATTTTTATTTTGTATATTTATTATTTATCCATCTATTTTGATGAAATATTCAAAATATTTTTGTCGTCATAATTACATCGTACATCGTAATTGTTTTGATAATTATTCCATCTACCTGGATGACGTAATTGAAAATATTTTTGTCGTTATTAGTACATTGATTAAATTATCGAAGTGTAATTAACACCAATACTTCGTGAGATGACAAAACATATCAGTTATGCGAAATATTCTCACATTTTAAAATGTTATTTTACCATCTTTAACATCATAAATGTATAAGGTGTTGTTATACAACTTTTTTAGACGTTTATATATATATATATAATCAGACAACAGACGAAAGTGAACAGTACACAAATAATACAGTTAATATTTCAGCCCCTATCCGGGCCTTTTTCAAAACACAATAAAAATAAAAAATCAAAACAAACAAAAACTATGTACAAAAAAGTCTAAACAAAACAATAACAGCTACATTGTAGACGCTGGTTATCACAAATGTAATACGAGTGGAATGCCCGGAGGGAGATGAAGAAAAAACTTTTGTCAGTTACTGTATATCGAAAAGTATTTAACAAAATCAATAAGTGAAGACATTGTAGTGAATCCGGAAGAAATAATATCTGCAATTGGAAACTGTGTTATTTTTAAATTTTAACACAAATTTTCTGCTGCTTTTAAAATTTTAATCATCTCAAAAAGTCAGGTTTTAATATTCAAGCTTGATTTAATTTTTTGCATCCAGAACCGCTCCTTTGCTTGTCGCTTTGTCTCATTCCAAGATTTATTTTGGTCAATTGCGACAACTTGCATGTCTGTCTAGCTATGTCCTATGCTGTTGAAGTGGACAGCGGCTGCCTGTGTTAATTCCTTTTTCTTTATGTGATTACGATGTAAATTAATACGGAGATTTAGTGATTATTTTGTGTTTCACCAATATATTGCTGTTGACATACCGCACACGTAATCATATATATCACATTTTCGGATTTACAGGTCAATTTGCCGAAAATTTCTGGCCAGTTGCTGTTCTCTTAAATGTCGATGTCGTAAGACTGTTTTTGCACAAAAGACACCGTCTAAAACAGCAACAAACTTGGAAATCTTATATGTTCCTCAGGATAAGCATGTAAATGTGCTTAAACAGGTCTTGAAAAATAAATTATATGCGTCTTACGTCAAAGACCAATCGAGTTAGAGTCTTAGGATTGATATTATCGGGAACATCTTCCACCGAGGAATTTGACCATTACAATTTGATTGACACGCAACACTACATTTAAATTTCAGTTGCATATAGGCCCATTTCGATGAATTTACATCTCGTCAGTGCAACTTGGAAAACCGATGCCGAAATATACTCTCTCCGAAGGGTGTACAATACCGTAGATTGGATAGTAAATTTCCGGCTCCTACCCATTTGGCCCCAGAATTGATGGATCTCGCTGGAGCAGTCAGTATAATGTATTGGCAGTAAATTGTCCTTCATTTTTCTTTAGCTGATAATATGATATACCTTTGCGGGAGGTATAGTGTTCACATGAAAAAGAAAGGAAATGGGGTAAATGTCAAGGAGACAACATCCTATATTCTGCTGAAGTGAAATATCCAGGTAAATCCTGCAATTTGATTGGTTACCTTGACAGGGGATATGAGACCGTATCCCCGTGGTAGGAAAATCACAATTTTTAAACGATTTTAATAGAAAAATTAGAGCACTTCCAGCAGAATATAAAAGTTATTCGGGCTTCACAGGGGATACGGGTTCATATTCCCTGTCTGTGCCCTATATCCCCTTCGCCTGACGGCTCAGGGGATATAAAACACAGACAGGGAATATGAACCCGTATCCCCTGTGAAGATTCCCGAATAACATATAATATCCAGGTTAAAACGACCCAAAACAAAGCATCTAGGGGTCCGTCTGTCCTTCTGTTCTTCCGTCTGTCTGTACTAAAAAGCTTGTATCCACTACTCCTCCTAAATTACTGATTTGAATTTCATGAAACTTATATAGGAGCTTAATTACATATTGCAGATCTGCACTACACCTTTTGTTTTCCAATAATTCTCTTTTTCCAGATTTTTTACATGTTTTGAACTTTGTCATTTTAGCTTAATGCAAAACATATGGTGACCAGCTGGTATCAACTACTCC
Organism: Modiolus philippinarum; assembly: GCA_002080025.1. Classification (NCBI taxonomy): domain Eukaryota; kingdom Metazoa; phylum Mollusca; class Bivalvia; order Mytilida; family Modiolidae; genus Modiolus; species Modiolus philippinarum. Next base: position 214,558 of record MJUU01052564.1, on the reverse strand, counting down.
TCTTTGAGCACTGATTGGAATTTCATGAATCTTATACAGGAGCTTAATTACATATTGCAGATGTGCACTACGCTTTGTTTTCCAATAATTCCCTTTTCAGATTTTTGACATGTTTTGGACTTTGTCACTTTAGCTCAATGCCAAAAGCATGTTTCCACTACTTTCCTATTCCAGTGATTTGAATTTCATGAAACTTATATGCAGGAACTTTTTATACATTGTAGTCTTCAACTATATATTTATTTCCAATAATCCTTTTTCGAGATGCTTAAGAAAATAAGGAAGAAGCGGGGGCGGGGGTATCCGTGGCCCACTAAACCACAGTAACTCTAGTTTCAAATGTAAATTTCTGTAAATTACAGTTCAAAGGATAGAACTCTCGGCGTACAAATACTTTTGTGCAAGATATGTTAATTCTTTTCAGTGTCGTATACTTACAATAATAACTTTTGTTTGTATTTTGTAGATTTATTTACAACACCATATCTTCCCCGAAAAACTTATCATTCTATTTAATCAGTGACTTTATAAAAAATCCCTAACAAGATTTTCAGGTATCAGGGATTTTACAAAATCCCTGACATTTTCAGTGATTTTATAAAATCGCTAAAATGGTCGGTGGTTATACAAAATAACTAATTTTTTAAGGGATTTTACGAAATCACTGATTTTACAAATTCACTGTTTATACATACGTTGCGTGATCCTATAGGGTGTTAATATGCCAGCGAAGCTGGCACTTATGGTAAGAATGTCATCCAAAGATATATATTGGTGCCTTCGATTTTTTTCTGCCTGTCACGTGACCTTTTTTGTACGACCAAAAGATCACATGACAAAATCAACTTCATTCATTGGCTAATTTCATTTCTCAACATAACGAGAGTCAGTTTGCCCATACATTTTTTTTGCAAAACTGTCATTTTTCTTCATTTTGTCACCCAGTCAACTCGAAAATTATTGCCACAAAATTCTCCGATTACTTAAATCATATGTCTCGTGTTTCAACGGACTTCAACGCCAAAAAAATCCCTTCTGGTATCCTTGCCATTTCACGAGGTTACCATAACGGCAATCTGCTCAATCGGAAACTAGTTCGTGCTGCCATGGTGACATTGACGATGAACCGTGACATTTCCGTTCCGCAGTTTAGAAGTTGTTTTTCACAGGCACTTGTTTAATTGAACATGTCAGTCCCTCTCACTCTCCTTCCAAGAAAGGGAGAGGCTGACATTTTTCATGAAACAAGTGCCTGTAGTTTCAAGCCATAAGCTTCTATAAATTTCAACTTTGACTTCTTTTGACTTGTCAGATCATCGATTACTCAGTGCCTCTTCCAATCTCCGAAACAGAGGTGCATAGCTCTTCCTACGTCAGATGATCACCTCTGCCACACCTTGTCCTCCATATTGGATTTACTACACCCTTTTCATAGTGACATCGTATACATCCTGACGTATTTCACATTGTGACGTCATGAAAATCGGCCATTTTGAGAGGAATCTCTCCTTCCGGTGTGGCAGAGGTGATATCTGACGTAGGAGGAGCTATGCACCTCTGTTTCGGAGATTGTGCCTCTTCATGACCCGGCAAAATTACGTTTGTTGTTATGAGAAATGCCTCCTTGAACCACGGAAAACAATTTTAAGAAGTCAATAAAAAGGAAGCAAAATGGTCTTTTTGGCATTTTACCCTCCGTAACAGAATGCAGTCTGCAGTCACTCCGGAAAAAGATTCAATGTAGGTGAGGGTGCCGAGTCACAGTGAAATCAAATACCTCAAATGAATTTAAATAAACTGAAAATGAAATTACGAATGAGATAATGTCTTACCTTGAAGTCAATGAAGATAAAATAATATCTCCTAATTCCCTCAATCATTATTTGAACACTGTCCTTTTGTGATGCTGTCATATTTTGACTGAAAACTTTCAAAATGAAATGGCATATGCTTTTAAATAACATAATGCTCAAGTAATTCTGAAAATTGGCAATGCTCAAATGAAGACAACTTTGCGTCTGCTACACGCTACACAGGAAATTGTAAAACTTCAGTTCAAGGACCGACAACTACGTAGATCAAAGTTGAGATTGCAATGCACTCGGCCTTCATTTACTTTAGGGGATCCACTACTTTAGGGCGGTGATTTCTTTGCATTTACATTTATTACAGAAAGCTTTGGTTAGGGACCAACTTAACCTGAAAGGAGGTTATGTTTTTTTCTTGACAGAAAATTTTTTCTCGCGAAATTTTTTTTTTTCAAAATTAACATTACTTTTTTGGGCTGAACGCCTCCTTCAGATTTTTTTTCATCAACTTGGCAGCCAAAATATTTTTTTCTCAAAAAAATCAGTTCCAAAATTTTTTTTTAAACCATAGGCCCCCCACCCCTTCAAGTTAAATAGTCGGTCCCGTATGGTAAAGATCATGGATTAGGGTAAAAGTTAGGAATAGGGCTTGAGTAAGTGTCCTGTGGTAAGTGTTTAGGTTAAGGATATGGTAGGCCTATCTGATCTAGGACAGGGTCCCCTAAACTGAGTAAACTTAGGCCATGTGGTATAGCATGATTTATATGTTGGAGATTTGAATCATGAATTATAATATGCTAAGGCTGAATATGAATTGTATATAGGCTGAATTATAAATTGTAGAGT
>MJUU01052564.1:132479-143932 GCA_002080025.1 Modiolus philippinarum | reverse complement strand
CTTCTGTTTTATTCATGCTATCTCTTGAATGCAATTGATAAGCTTTTACTTAACATTAACACATAAAATTGTTTTGGGTTCATTTGTCTATTATACTGCTTTCCACAATAATTGTTCCTGGACATGTAATGATATGATTAAGGCACTGAATCTCTTGCAGGAAAATATTTTTGTTTATTTTGGTGACATTGTTTATCAACAGGTCATTTGAATCCCCAAGTGTTCAAAATGTGTGCAACTCGTCGCAGACCGGTTTCTGTTCTGTAACAAACGGGATTTAATGAAAAAAAAAACAAAATGGAAATGTGCAAAACAGTTATAAACTTTTTTAATGAGAACTGCAGGTACTTTGACAATATCCCCACTATTGACTATCCCGAGATTTATATTATGTAAACATCATTTATCTACATGAACTGAAACTTAATAAAGCAAAACAGCGATTCTTAATACATGTACTGGCCTTTTCTGGATTTAACTGTCATCATTGACCCTGTTAAAAAAAGTCAAATTGAATGCAAAAATTCTCTTGAAAGCAACATTCTTCCTTCCTTATTATCAGCGGAGTATAAATGGATAAATGGAGAATTGCAAAGGCGTTGTTTAAAAAGTGAAAGGTATAAAAACATTATGACCTTTTCATGTAGAAATGTATCTCTTTATGCTTTTTTGTGTGTTAGCAACTTCCTGTTTTGTGTAGCCAACACATTCAAATGTTGGAATTTCATTGATTTAACTTATTCTTATGGTTTTTAAAATTCTTGTCGCATTAATTTGTATTTATCATTGCTCTCTGCTCTTACAAGTTAACTGCGCAAGACATGAGGTTACATAATATGAAATTATTTATTAAGAACATTTTATGGGACCTTTTTACAGTAATAGAAAGTTACAGATCTTTAAACGCACAAAAACATTGGACAATAAGAATTCTAAAATTAGGAATTTTTGCACATTCTGTGTGTTAATATTTAATGTACTCTATAAGTAATGCCTAGAGGTCGTACCATTATTGATTTTGAAGTTACGAACTATTTTTTGTGTGGAAGATTAACACAGTGGAACAAAGTCAAAAGATAATTGTGACTTACAGATATAATAAGTATATGTCAATAGTTATAGCAATATTAATCTATCAACCAACAAAAATGGCCTGTCCATCGCTGGAAGCTAATGATGGAAATGTCTACACCACACAATAAAATGTTTCATTACTTCGAAATGTTTTCGTCTATAGAGTGCAAGTATTATTCCTGTCCAGACAATAGTAATGAAGAGAAAAACAATATATTTGTGGGATAGTACTATAGAAAAGTAAACATAATAAAAACAGTTTATGTATATTTATACTGCTTTATTGGCACTAGGAAAACAAAAGCATCGCACTAGTAAACATATTTTGTACAAGCCAGTAAATATGATGTAAGAATGGGTTCAACAAGGATCATGCAGCTTTGTATTTAGTCTTACATAGACGATTTGTAGTGCAAAGTCATGAAAATTGTCTGATAGATATACAAACTGAAGACTTGATACAAAGCCGAATGGATTTCCAAATTAGCTTACTGGTTTCGTAGATAATATATTTCATTGCTATCATTCGAAGTTTTATTAAGTGTCGAAATCGCAATTAATGTGGTCTATGGTGGACGCCTATTAAGTGTCGAAATCGCAATTAATGTGGTCTATGGTGGACGCCTATTAAGTGTCGAAATCACAATTAATGTGGTCTATGGTGGACGCCTTTATAACTTATGGATGAATAAAATACAAATATGTAAATACAAAAATATATGTTAAATACATATCGACGGATTTTCTTTAAGATTTATATACTGGTTCAATACGGGTGCAAAATGTTATAATGTCCATCTTTCCACGAAGAAAAAGATCCAAAGTTCATGGATTCTGAAAACACCCTGGCTGTATTTTCAGTAATGAAATCGAATTTACCTCTACACGTCATAATACAATTTGCAATGAGAGACCAAAACAGTTAACCCTAATTAGTATTTTGGCCAGTAAATGGAACACTGAATTACTCAACTACCATACCGAATAAACATAGATACAGAAAATCCGAAATAGCCCTATTGATTTCGTTTACTTTACCAAACTAAGGTACACTGATGTAAAGTTTCTAACTGTTTTATCTGACAGGGACTTAATTTGGCGTCAGAGAGACATCCCCTGACTACCTACAGTTAAGACGTTACATATATACATTTAAAACTATGTACATGATTTCTTCGTTCACTGCCGTCAGGATGCCGTACTGTAGTAGTTGGACAGTGCAGTCTAGAATCCCTACAGGGTTGGGGTCTCCGTCACCTGTGCCGGAAGAGGGTTCTATTCTTGTATGGTCAGTTGGTGCAGAATTGAGTGGCTGTTGGTCGGCAGAACCTTTGTTGTCCTCCAATTCAACTGTCCTTCTTGTTGATGAAGTTTGCGTCTAAATAAAGAAGACCATGCATGATTTTATAGAGCATGAAGAGCCGTTTTTTGAGTCTCTTGTCTACTAAGGATTCCAAATTCAATTACTCGGTCATGACTGTCACACAGCCTGGTGTTATATCTGTATAGTTATTCGTTTCAAAGCGGGAAGCTCGTCTCTTCACCTGTTCGAGACGCTTAGCATCTTCCTTTGAATACGGGCAGCACATCACCTGTGCCGGAAGAAGGTTCTATTCTTGTATGGTCCGTTGGTGCAGACTTTAGTTGCTGTTGGTCGATAGAACCTCTGTTGTCCTCTAATTCAACTGTCCTTCTTGTTGATGAAGTTTTCGTCTACATCAAGTAGACCATGCATGATTTTATAGAGCATGAAGAGCCGTTGTTTGCGTCTCTTGTCTACTAAGGATTCCAAATTCAATTACTCGGTCATGACTGTCACACAGCCTGGTATTATATCTGTGTAGTTATTCGTTACAAAGCGGGAAGCTCGTCTCTTCTTTTGGCATCTTCCTTTGAATACGGGCAGCACAGGCATACTCGAGGGTTTGCCTTACAAGTTACAAGTTGTTTATGCTGAGTTCCGTGCTTTCGCCTTAAGAACCCAACAGTCTTGCATATCGTGTTGGTCATTTCTCTGAATGTTTCTTCAAATTAAGATTTTCATTAATGGTGACATCAAGGTACTTGATTAATGTTTTCGCTGCGAGAGTGTTACCATGAAGAGTATTGTTGTTTAGACTCTTAAATCGGTAATTAATGTCTAGTCTAAGTACCGTACACTTTTTTGATCGAACTGCATTTGCCAGCATTTTCCCCATTCTTGACACCCAAGATCTTGCTGTAGTTTTAAAGCACCTGTATCATTTTATGTGTCGAAAGAGGATGCAGTCGTCAGCAAACAATTTAATGATTGAGTGTATTACAATATCTATGAAAACCAGGAACAAGAGTTGGCCGAGTACGGTGTCTCTGAAGCACTGCTGATATTACGTCTAGCTGTGTTGATCTGCAGTTTTCTAGGATGACCTGCAGTGTCCTGGCCTCTAAGGCAGACTGGATCCATCTCAGGGTCTGGCCTCTGACGCCGTAATGATATGAAAGACCTCATCAATCGCTTTGGCGAAGTAAAAGAGTATCGATCAACCTGGTCTGTTTGGTCTGTTTGGATGATATCAGCTAAGTTTCACATGAGCGGGGAGCTCGGAATCCTTGTTGGTTCTCCTTTAAAATTTTCTGATATTCTATGAAGATGATGATGGAACAGTGAACGCGGTGTTCCACTACCTCAAAGACTATGGACGTCAGTGGTACTAGTCTAAAGTTAGAAGCTTTCTGTTTTTCATCTTTTTTTCAGATGGGTATATTATAACAATGTGGGTTTCCTTCCAATCTGCTGGAACTTTTCCAAAATTAATTGATGTCTGGTAAAAATGTATCAGAATTGGAGTTAGTTCATGAAATGCCGACTTCAATATAAATGCTGAAATGTTGTCCAGGCCTGATTTTATAGAGTATGGAAAGTCGTTGTTTTCGTCTCTATGGGCTCCTACTTCAGGTTCTCGATGATGACTGTCACGCAGCCTGGTGTTGTCTTTCATACTATTCATTACAAAGCGGTTGGCTCATCTCTGCACCCACCTGACTGTTGACGTCTCCCTGTGAATGTGGGCCCCGTGCACCAAAGGCATACTCGACGGAGTTCCATACTTTCTTGTTACAGTATCAGGTTTCGCCTTAAGAATTTAACAGTCTTCTATACCTGCTGGTAATATTTTCTATGTATGTTCCTTCAAATTTCTACATCAGAATATCAAACGTTACTATGCAGAATTTACAGACAGTGTGCTTATTGAATAGTGCCAATGAAGTAATCGCCTGACTAATTTGCACGTTTAGAAGGGAGAAAATTTCACACAATGACCTTTTGGACTGGGAATGTTTTTCAGAGTAGATTTAATGTTTGTCAGAGTAGTTAAATTTACTTCGTTATTTTGTTTTTATAACCACTGGGCCAATGCCTCTGCTGATGAACTGTCAGTCCCCGAGGGTACTTTCCAACCTGGTAGTCTGTATACCGGTGCTGACCCGAACACCGATTTTATATGAAAACTTCAATATCTGTATTTTATTGAATTTTGCTTAAAACTATGGGATATCCCCTTCTTGCATAGCTCTGTCCTTAGCTGCTTTTGGCTTTCCATTTAGATGTTTTGGTTATTTTTGCTCTGTCAGATTTTGCCAATCTTCGATTTATGGTCTTCCATACATTTTATTCGATCTGCACTGAAGAGATATAAGTTGTCAAAATGGCCATACGAGGAAACTAAATTTACAGTTATTTCGGTATTTTGTTTTTTATGTGTTTTTAAAGTAAAAAGTGCCGAGTTTCTTATCGAAAAAAAATCACATTGAATAAGAAGGAAACAATTAATCTGAGGTAAAAGCGCACAAAGGTTGTTGTACTTTTTCTGATGACTTGTAACATAGATTCATTTAACAAACTGTCCTTTTTCCAGTGGGTATTAAATTTCAGATAATTCGAAAGCATTATAAAAAAACTGAAGTGAAAAGAAAAGGAAATCATGCAAATTTAGGATAAACAGTACCGTGGAGATTTGAAAATCTTCTTTAAGACTTCCAAAAAACTTTAAAATCGGTTGGAAGGGCCGTATTGAACTTACAAAGGATATAAGTAAAACTCGTGATTGAAGGTATCATGGTAAAGAACATGAAGAACAACAATAAAAGTGTGTTGTTCTACAATGTATTTATAGAGACTTTGTCTCATGTGCATTTACCCAATAACCTTTCAATGTTATTAACATCCTTAATAAAACGAGTGTAAAACTTTAAATATATAACCAAGTACTCTTGTCCTTCAAGCAATGCTCATTTCATATTGTAATTTTGACCACTGAAATTTCATCACCCGATTTTTTCACTGAAATTACCTTTCTCATCAAATGAGTATTACTGAGCAGGTACGTAACGTATTAATAGAGAAAAATGACTAGACAGTTTGATATTACGTTTTAAAAAAATCAGTGTTCCATGCTGATAAGATATTCCTCATTAATAGTTAATCAGAGCAAATGTCAGAATTCCCACAATTTCCATTTCATTAACTTCTAATTATAAATCACTGACATTTTACTGTGTGAATTATTTTTTCATCAATCCAGAAAACCAACTCATGCTCCATTTTAGCTGGACAATGGTGGATGAATTACACGATCATTAAGTCGAATTATTATCCAGAGTTTAATTTATTTTTTATAAACTTACCCATTAAAATGTATTTTATATGATTAGATGCTGAGGCGACATTTTGTTTCTAACGATTTATCCATTTAGACGTTTACTAGTTTAGTAAAACAGATGAAAGCCTTGAAAATACATATAAATACAAGCATGATTACTTTATAATAACTTTTGACAGGTTTATCTTTTTCGTGTCAGCAGTAATTTGCACCTGAAACTACATGGCCCTTGGGATATAATCTCCTTTTATAGGGATCCCAGATATTACATCCCTGGTGATTTTTGTATTTGAGGAAATTTGCTTTAGAGTCAACATTTCCTTCATTTCCTCCCTTCAGCTATGGGCATATTAATATATTGATGTCCAACAAACTTTTTATGTACATAAGTTTGAACATACATGCATGTGCAAAAGCACACTGGCAACCATCTTATCCTATCTGGTCATATCATGTATTTCGGAAACTTTTGTTGCTTAAATTAAGGCCCTTTATTTTTGTCCCTCGCCGCAACGCGACAGAGGGACATAATCGCCGCAACGCGACAGAGGGACATAATAATGGTCTGCGTCCATGTGTCCGTGTGTCACGTTTCTTGTGGGCGCAACTCCTCAGAAACCGCTTGTCAGAATTCTTTCAAATTTTACAGGATTGTTAGTCACCATTAGTACTAGATCATATCACATCGCCATTTTCATTCGTCAAATTTTGTGGGAGTTATGGGACTTTGATTATTTCCACATTGTTATACAATAGCAAATCTTGTGGACGCAACTCCTCAAAAATCGCTGGTCAGAATTCATTCAAATTTTACAGGATTGCTGGTCACCATTAGTACTAGATCATATCGCATCGCCATTTTGATTCAACAAATTTTGTGGGAGTTATGGGACTTTGATTATTTCCACATTGTTATACAATAGCAAATCTTGTGGACGCAACTCCTCAGAAACCGCTTGTCAGAATTCATTCAAATTTTACAGGATTGTTAGTCACCATTAGTACTAGATCATATCACATCGCCATTTTGATTCAACAAATTTTACGAGAGTTATGGGACTTTATCGACTTAATGCAAACTACAACATAAGAAGACTTTGTGGACACATCTCCTCAAAATCCAATTAAGGGATTTTGCTGAAATTTTGCTTCTCTGTTTGCCACCTTATCCAGTTGATCATATCCTGTCGCCATTTTGATTCGCAAAATTTTACACGAGTTACGGGACTTTATCGACTTTACTGCAGCGGCGGGGACATAGCAATCTTGTTGCTAATGGGTACTTCTTTTTGAATATTTTTGAATTTTTGTTTTCTACATTGTTTGATTCTAATACTGATGTTGAGAAGTTTCTCCTTGAACACGCAATTTACAGTTTATTAGGCAATTTGAGTTTTTTTTGTACTTTGCGATAGATCTTGTCTCCAGGAGAAATTAAGGAATTCTGCAATTAGTATAATGATAAGGATGCTGTCATTGAGGGTAAGCTATCCTGACAAACCAAAGACTTTCAAATTGGAAGTTCAAGTTTCTTCTTTACGCCGAAATTAAAGGTACACAAGATCATGCAATTAAAGATTGGTCAGCTCAGAATTCCACAATTAGCATTTCGGTAACACGTTAAAAGAAAAAGCATTATTTAAGTACATTGTTTGATCCTCGTAACTTGTTGCCTTGAAGGAAAGCTCATTTTGGCATATAGCACTTAAAAGAGATTTTCTCAAAATGCCAAAATGATTTGAGTTTAGCTAAAGAAGACTCATACAAAACAAATGATAAATTGTACATTATGAAGAAGTGATTAAACAAATCAAACATATAGGATTTCATCACATTAATAGGATTTTTTATTGAATGATCAAGATATTACATCATAAGTGTTTAAAGCATTTCGATTTGTGCAAAAATCATTAAATTGCCGTCCGTAATCACATTGACAGATGTTATGACTTGTTAAATGAAGTACCAACATCAAGAACATGCTTCAATCGTATTTTAAGTACGTAAACACATTATTTACTAATTGTACACATTTTCATTGATCTTAAGTCATGTAATGTATAATTAATGGCTTTTACGCTATTTTTCATTTCCATAGTATACATTGGCTTTTGCTACTTCCGGTACCAATTCCGGCTATTCCAAGTTCAGGACTATCGTTATCTATGTTTGTCTCTTGTCGAAATGCGCATATGCAGAAAATAAATTCACAGTTACTTCGGTATTTAGTTATTTGTCTTCATTTTTTTTCTAGTGTAGTTGGCTTGTGAATCATGGCATGTGATTGTAGTTTGCGGTCATTGTAGGTGTTTATTGCATACGTTGTGGCATGTGATTGTAGTTTGCGGTCATTGTAGATGTTTACTGCATACGTTGTGGCATGTGATTGTAGTTTGCGGCCATTGTAGGTTTTTACTGTTATCATTTGTTTGTAACTACAGAAAAAGGTTCTTCTCTTAAATTCTATGAACACATATTCATTCTTCAATTTGTCAAATAAGTGTTTTTGCTTTATTTTTTTTGCCTACAATGCTTGACACAAATTGATAACTATCCGCCGTTTTGCCTCTATCCGTCTGTCCGGCCATCCGACTGTTTGGCATTATCCACATCCCGTCATAAATCGTTTGATACTTTTTCGATTAAATTTGCAGGCAAACCTTTATTCTGTTTTATCCAGGTCGTCATTTTATGATTTAAAATTCTGTCATTTTTGCTTATCATAATAATTGGACTTTGTCATTTTTGCTTGATGGAGTCCTTAAGATATTTATCAATTATTAGCAACTTATCTGATTCGGTTAAACTTGCAGAAATTCTTTAATAAACCATTGTCCACAACTCATCCTAACCGGGTCAGGAATCCTCAGTCAGTTCATCATATGTAGAGCAGGCGACACACGTTTTTACGTTTTCTTATGAATAGTTTGACTTGTAAAAAAGTGCTCAAATGATAGCTTGAAATAGACTTTTACTTGCTTTATTTTTCTGACATAATTACACACATATTTTATCTATTGATGATATGAATATATTTTTAATAATTGTCCTCGCAGATGGACATTCCGACAACGATAAATGCTTTTTCAGTGCATTCATGTATTTTATCAAAGCATCAGCATTGTTACAGAATTCCAATTGTTTAATCAATAAATTTGATGACTTAATGTAGACTGATGTACGATGTCAGGTAACATAAAACATAAACCTCGTGACCTCCACAATCACGCAAGGAATGAGGTGTCATCTTGCTCAAAAGATTCTTATTCACATATCTTTAAAACTCTAGAAAGTACATAATGCTATAAAAATATTTAGTAATGTTGCAATATCTTATGAATGTGATACAGTAGAACAGAGATACTTTTGATATAATTGCAATCATATGCTTCCTTTTCAATAGTGGGCGTTTGAAATCTATGAAAAGTGTAATAATTTTAACATCTCAATAGTGAAATTTTCTTTCCTTGGCAGCAATACACCTACCCCTCCAGCGTTCAGCGTATCGGGTGTTTATTAAAAGTTCATTCGCTATTGTCGATTATTTAGTTTATACATTTTAAATAAGCAAAAGTACTGTTCCGGAGTCGGAGATATGTCCTGCCTTTTTACTTTTCGTTCCTTAAGATATTCTGTGGCCACCAACATGACATCGTTGAAATATTTGACGTTTCCCAAATGAAAATGGCCATATTAGCTAGATTCCGCCACCTCATGGATTTGTCAGTATCTTTTTTTAGCACCTGGATTGGTGCCGTAAATAAAGCAAAGACATGCTTACCTTCCATAGCACCTGATGTTTCCCCCGGTTTTTAATGGATTTCACAGTACTGCAATTGCTTTAGGTTTGGCTGTTGTATTTTTATTTAATTAGTGTTTTTTTGTTGTTGTCTCATATCTTTGTTTTCCCTTTTTTAACTTTGATTTTAGAAATTAATGAGTTTTTTGTTCCTTCGGTATTCTACAACCTATGTTTCATATATAAATATTAAATCAAATTTCTCCACTTCATAGAGCTTTCAACAACTTGTTTATTTGTTTGTCTTTACAACATTATGAACGCCATTTTTTTTTAAACTTGGGTATCCACCTGATTTGTCTTTTTGTCTCATGGACTTCGGCTCTTGACAACTCTGTCAATTTTCGGGACTTGAACTTGGACTTTTTGTGAAGGCGTTCATTAATGGTAAATAGTAGATGAAACAGGAAAGTATTCAATATTTGTCGCAGAAATTCCATTCAGCTCTATTCTGGCATACTGATAGTATTTCAGTTCTATATTTTTTTCATCTGTTTGCCTACCATGTTTCCTTGGATATGGACTTGCAGTATGAAACCAAAGATAAGTTGAACAATAGTATTTGTAGACTCAGATACGAAGTAAAATATAACAAGTCCCGACCTGTTTACGCACATTTCAATCAAGCAGATCATTCGATCGTAAATATGAAGGTGAGGATTATTGAAAAAAATATCATAAGTCAAACAACGCTACCCTTAGTAGACCTTACCGTCTACAGAGAGAGGAGTACTGGATCAAAGAGCTGGGAACAGCAATACCCTATGGCTGCAATGAAAACATAAAAAGTGTTGGAAACCCTTCAAGCCCAGAATGCAGTTCTGTAAATGTGATGAATATCTTCAATGGAAGCCAGCAGCGAAGACCACGTAGTCATGGACACAGGCATTATACCGCCCCACTATTACATGACAATTCAATTATTGGTCTTCTTCCAATTATGAAAGTGACACTAGGTATTCATCACATTCGTACAAAATTGTATTCCTTGTCATTTTCAAAACTTCATTCGTTCTACAAAGTATGTTGACTGATTGGCATATAATGGAATATAAATTAACAGCTATCGTTATGGACATCGCCAATCACAGACTGTTCAAACCTGTAACTTCTGCAAATTAACCTAACAACAGACCATTTCTTAAAATTCAGCTCGCTAACAGAGGCTTAGATGCCATTTATCGCTCCAACATTCTGCACAACAAAACAAATGAAATTAAACATTCCCCCTTTCTTCAGAAACAAATCTGTTCCATTTATCTCTTATTCCTACACTAAACCTATTGCAACTACTATTTTCAATCATAAACGGGTATTGCGTGATTTCCAGGTAGATGACTTTAAAGCCGAACCGCCTGATTGCACATGATGCTCTTCCCCATTCAACTATAGACCTGCTGGACGCGTGATCACCGGTGATCTAGATATCGTTGAAAACCAAAAATAACGAGGTATCTTTTCCAAAGGTCCAAAATTCCGTGAACCCCATCACATTAGCTGTAAGCGTAGCTTCAAGATTATGATGGATGCAGTTGAGGACTATGCCAGAATGTGGGCGAAAAAAAGAAAAAGATGTGGAGACTTTGTCAGACTGGATAAGGTCGATAAAGTCATTAATTAATAATCGTATCTGGCCCTTGAAAACATCTATGAAAACTAGAAGGCCCAGTATATTTAGTGACCCTCTTGTTGCAAAAACATTGACAAACCTCCAAGAAAAATACGTCATAGTACATGTAGACAAAGCTTCTAACAATATTGTGTTGCATGTAAGAAACACTATTTAGACTGTCTTGTTAAGGAGGTGGGTATTTACAGTTCATCCGGCAATCCTTCTTATACCCAAACTACAATATCTAAGGACGAGACAATCACAAATCACACTTCTGTGCTTGTTAGAGTGGATGAAGATAACAGTTATCTCCCTTATATTTACTGGG
>MJUU01052564.1:94564-105368 GCA_002080025.1 Modiolus philippinarum | reverse complement strand
TTTTACCACGCCGGAAAAGGATATGCCAACACCTAAAACAGATAAAGTTGTCGCTATAAATGAAGAAATCCTGGAAGAGTTGAAAGGAATTAATTCAAAACTCGGTATTCTAACTAATAAGTTGGATGAAATTCATATTTTCGTGCGAGGACAACATGAAGAGGACAGTGAAACAATGAACCCGAGTCAGGTCAGTGAAACCTTAAAACATGTATGTCAAACTTTAGAACAAACTTTAGCAACGAAATTAAATAATGAAACAATACCAAAGGTGAATGAAAGTACAGGAAAAAATATTCCACGATCTGCATACGAAATAAAAAGCCGTACTGGTCACTTGTGGAATCAGAAATTTAACACCCGTAAATTTGCCTTTTGGAACTGGTTAAAAATAATAACAAGGCAGATATATACGAAAAGTGTATGAATACCACACCAATCATTCTCCCTCGTAAATTACAAATAAAGGAGATACCAGATGAACCAGATAATCAGAGACGTCTCCGGGAAAAATGTCTCTAGACACAATGAGGACATAAATTGAACTCCTTAAATTAAGAGCGGGCACTAACGAAATGTTTACAAATCAATTGATGAGGAAATGGAAAGAGAGATAGAAAACAAGGCTGATAGTGTAGTTCTTGATATCGTCAAAAAAATATGGAAAGAGGAGTGTGAAACCGAAGAACTGAATTCTCTCCAAAGATGGGAAAAAGTGAAACTTGGTTTCACGAGTACGAAAACAATTTCCGCGAGGAGTACGCTTCCCAAACCCGTTTATGAAAACTGTAAATAAAAAAATCATATGCAGAAGCAGTAAAGCAAAACAGAACACAATCTCCCCCAAGATCCCGACGGAGGATTAATCATAAACCCCCAACAAATAACAACACATTTAATTTTAATGGAACTGTAAAACGTGCACCAACAACGAAGACAGAGAGTAGTTCGAGAGGTCAATCGGGAAAAACTTTCAATCAAAAGAATAATATGTATAACTATTCCCGAAATACTATGCTGAATCAAAAATCAGATAACAGTCAAGACAAAGACAAAAAGTAAATGCCCCAAATGATTTTCGAACACCGAATATCCGTTACAATCAGCCACTTAGAAATAATGCCGAATACAATCGTACTTCTACTAATCGATTTTTAGATCAAAGCAACCGCGTCCGGGACACACGATGGATTCGGGGCAACAACAGATTCCAAAAGTAACCAATTTATGGAAAGGGGAATTGACTAATGAACAAATTCATATTTTATAGTAAGGATTAAAGTTCAGGCGCGGATCCAGGCAATTAGAAAAGGGGGGTTCCAATTGGAAATGAAAGAAAATTTCGAAAACTTTTGCGGGTATTTCTTAATAAAAATAAAGGGATATTTATTAAAAAATACATGATTGCCCAGAAAAAAGGGGGTTCCAACCCCCGGAACCCCCCCCTCTGGATCCGCCAATGAAGTTTACCCCTACCCCACAAAGTACAAATTACAAAGAAGTAAAAGAAGTTATTTCAAATTTTGGCCGAAAATTACGGCTAACAGAAGAACTCTTTGATAAAGAATTTGACGACGAATCGCTTGAAAGAAATAAAAACACGTATATGCCGTCAAAAGGACGGAGCCGAATACTCGATAAATTCTGTGATTTTTTAACACAATATCCATTTGAACAATTACCCAAAAAACGAATCAAAGCAAATATTAGTCAAACCCATAAAGAGTGTAATAATATTAAATCTCTTCAAAACGATGATGATATTATTGTAAGAGAGGCAGGCAAAGGTAGTGTGGTAGGAGTGATGGATAATGATTATTATAAGAATATTGTTCTTACTCTGTAATTACGAAAAAGTTCCAAATTATAATAAAACAAAAATAATGCTTAGACTTGTTGTATTAATAAACTTATATCGAAGAGGATTAACGGATAAAGAATGTGACTATATTACCGATTTCCGGAACAAAACCAGCAATTTCTACGGTCTTCTGAAGATACATAAATGCCAAACTATTAGTGGCTCTTGTGCGAATTCTAATTCCAGTTATGTGAAAATTCTATGTCGAAGCGATTTAAAGTTACGGCCAATTGTTGCTGGACCAGCTTGTGAAACACACAGATTTAGTAATTTCCTTGGCATTATATTAAAGCCCTTTGCGACACAAAATATACAAAGTTATGTTCGAGATGATATAGATATGTTAAACCATCTCCCAAAAACTGTTATTGAAAATACTCTAATTGTCTCATTTGACGTAATCAATCTCTATACAAATATTCCGCATGAATTTGGTATTCAAGCTATTAATTATTGGATTGAAAATACAGTCAACTTCTACTCGAACGAATAAACAAGAGTTTAATTATAGAAGGATTAAAATTTATATTAGAAAACAATTATTTTATGTTCAATGATGAATACTATAGACAAATATCCGGTACTGCAATGGGCACCAAAGCCGCACCAACTTACGCAAATCTGCTAATGGGATTTCTGGAAATCAAAATGTACGAAAAATCTCAACAAATATACGGTAACACATTCTATCTATATCTACAACAAAATTGGAAACGATATTTGGATGATTGCTTTATACTTTGGAAATATGGAATTCAAAGATTAGAAGACTTTAAAGCTTTAATAAATAGTATAAATAACAATATACAATTTACGATGGAATACAGCAGAAAAAAATTACCATTTTTGGATATACTTGTCATCAAGGAAAAGAACAGAATCGAGACTGATGTGTACTACAAACCAACCGATTCTAAGCAATATTTATCCTTTAATTCGTGTCACCCGAAACACACAAGAATAAACATTCCATTCAATTTAGCGAGACGACTATGTACAATCATATCTAAAGAAGAAACAAGAAACACGAGATTACAAGAACTAAAGAAAATATTAATTGAAAGAAAGTACCCTTTATCAGTCATTGAAAACGGAATACAAAAACCCATACAAGAATTGAGGAAAACAAAGTCGAAAACCGAGACAGACGTCATTGCCTATATTTCAACATATAGTCCACGTAACAATGAAGCATTTAATCTCATTTATCCTAATCTAACCTATTTAAGACAAGACCATCGACCGAGAACCGCAAACTGTAACATCATAAAGAGTAAACGACAACCGAAATCGATGAAAAAAAAATATTAACTAAAGCTCAATTTTCAAAAAATTCTATAAGTCCCGAAGTGAAAAAATGTAAACGGGCAAACTGTGGCGCTTGTCCGAGTTTGATAGAAGGAACAAAATTTAGGTTTAAAAAAGTTATTTTTACAGTAAGAACCAACTTCAATTGTGCATCCGAAAATTCAATTTATGTAATGACCTGTGCGGGATGTGGTAATGATTATATTGGTCAAACAGGAATGTCAATACGTCGTAGCCTATGACTGTACACCGACAACAAATAAGAGACCCAACTACCCGAATGACCCCCTTGAGTGCGCACATTGACTTATGAGCAATAAATAAAAATCCGCAATTTACCGTATTTCCGCTTTACAAATGTAATGATAATACCACGGCTGAAGAACGTGTTAACAAAGAAACTTTATTTATTAACAAATACCGTCCAAGTCTAAACTATATAAGACATTAATACGAATTTATTTCATTTTAATTATTTATTATTTATCTCCCTTGTTGCTAAGACGTCAGTGACGTTATCTTTCTCTTAGTAACGTTATAGTAACAGATAGCCTTGAAAATCTGTATCCAACAGTGAAACCGGTAGGCAAAATGTGACATTTTATTTTGAACTGTGATTATTGTACTAGTAGTGACGTGTGATTTCTTAATTATGTAAGAAAACTGCATTTCCAAGCCTTCATTATATATATATATATATATATATATATATGTATAAATCACATTTACCCCTTTATATATTTATAACTAATTATTTTGATATCAAAAATGTCTGCCAAAAAAGTATGTAATGTCCGAAATTATTATCCAAAGTGTCCGGTTATATGTGTCTTAATTATTTTTTCTATGCAATTGTGTGATATCTTTGTTTTGGATTGCTTTTTTTTGCCTGATGGTCCGGTTTCCTATGTTGCCAATGCCTTTGGATTGCTTTTTTTACCTGACTATTTTACATTTATACGCCTTTTCACTAGTTTCTGATCTCCTTTGAGTTTTCTTTAGTTTTCCAACAAACAACATTTTACCTGTGAGTTTTAGAATTAATTGGAATGAAAAGTTCTTTGTATCTGAGGTTAAATATACAAATCAGCAGTTTTCACCAATTCTCATAATATCTTTGTTCTTATAACGAGACAGTAATACCGATCTATCAGTACCTTGATATACATATCCTATGGGATATTTACCCCCAGTTATAGATATTGGAAGATAGTATCATGACAATTAATGGAAGATGTGTGTTTATTTAGGATTTTATCTTCAAGGACAAGTGGAATTCTTGTTTGTAATTATTTTGCTCCATGATATTCAGTAGTATATGCGTGACGGGATAAATTGCATCTTTAATTGATCGCTTGCTTTGTTTCTAGTTTTTCCAACTCGTCAATTCGGATTACATAACACATTTTTATCATGTGTAACATTTTGCATAAAACGATTTGAAAGAGAGCTTTACTTTGTAATTTGAAGGTTAAGAGGACATTTTTGTTTTTATAAATATTGGAAAACTAGTTATTCTATAATGTGAAAATACAGATTGTCCTGCTGTCTACTTAAGTTTTTTTTTTGCTCTTATGGGAACCACGTGATGATGGTTTGATTATGTTAACCCAATTTCATCTTCTGTAAAAACTACAATGGTAATCACAGCAAACCAATACCACACCAAAGCAAAAACATGGAAGATTTTACAGCTGACAGTTATGAATAAATGAAAACTAGTACCCGGAAACTATATTGTAAGCTGGATAATATTTCTTAATAGAACAGTGAGATGGGTATAAATCAGCATTGATTAACATACTGTAATAAACTTAAATATAATCAAACTTAAAAATTAACGAGATAGCATGTCTTCCACAGAACTACATCTATTCCAAACATAATAATTGTTGGGTATTCTAGTATTCCTCAATTTTCTAATTATCATGAAATCAAATTTCCAAAGTATGTTTCCAATGTGCAACAGTAACCTTGTAAATATACACTACTGTAATTCAGAGTTTGGAACTCATGAAGGGTGGTGAATGTGTTGAAGTCGATGTGCAATCTTTCCGAGCACCCTATCCTTCTCATGTTTTTTCTACATAATTAGTATCCTCTGTTGGTGGTATATTATACTGATGGGTTATGATATGGCTCCCTGTTGGCAGGTTAACTAGATGGATGGATTATTATCCGAACCCCTGATGGCGCTATGCTACAAATATAGAAAAAGGTTCTGGACTCTATTTCTGAATATTTTACTTAGAATTATTATGAATCTGTACCCCTAATGGTACCATGCTACATTGAAAGATTATGAACCACTGTTGAAGGTACGCCACACAGATGTATTATGATATGAACCCCTATTGGAGTTTCATGGATGGATGAACCCCTGTTGTCGTAATGCTACATGGGTTGATTATAATCTGTACCTGTGTTGGCGTAATGCCACATTGATTGATTATAATCTGTACCCATCTTTGTGTTATGCTATATGGATGGATTATAATCTGTACCCCTTTTGGTGGTATGCTATACGTACGGATTGTGATAAGTACCTCTGTTGGCGTTATGCTATATGGAAGGATTATTTAGACCCCTTTCAGCGTTATGGTGGATGGATTATGATCTAAACCCCTGTTGGCGGTATGCCAAATGGATGGGTTCTGATATGTACTCCTGCTGGCGTTATGATTCATGGATGGGTTAATATGATCTGAACTCCTGTTTGGGCTTTGCTACAAAGAATGCTAATGACCTTGGTTTCTGATGGTGCTATTCCACACTTGTCCTACTTTGCACTTTTTGATGAGACAGTTATAAGAGTATAAGTACTTTGACGTAAAGTTCTTGCTATTTCTGTCTATGAAGTAGTTTCTCTCGTCACAACTATTTGTATTGACGTACTATAGAACGTGAAATATCTAGGTCACATTGTTACGTGTGGATATCACGCACATGCCTGACAAAAATGTGTCACAAACATTAATAATAACAATCAATAATGAGGTTTTTGTTTCCTTGACATATTACAATAGGAGGTACAGGTGCGAAAAAATGTACAAAGACCTCGCATTTCCAAGGTTTTGAAAGGACACAAATCAAAATACTAACTTCATTATATATTGAAATCAAATGCATGCTTATACATGTTAATCACTGCTTTTTCTGTATTCACTCATTATTTCAATTGCGCGGTGCACCTGATTTCACCCATGGTTTTTATTGGGTTTGTGTTTTTCATCTGTATGTGTGTCTTTATTTTCTTTTCTGTCTGGTAGTCATGCGGTGTCCTTGTGTCTTGGTGTTTCCGATGTTGCCATTGTCCCTAGATCGTTAGTTTTTAGACTGACGTTTCGGTTCTCATTTACTTTAGAGGGACTAACGTAGACAAATGTTGTTTTTACGTCACATAAAGCAGGATGCAGGGAAAACAAATATCAGATTTTGTTTTGTGAAAAATATTTTCGTGACGTTTTATTATATGCATATTTAGTGAATGTTGCAGTGACAAGATAATTAGATTCTTCTTTACTTCTGCCAAGCATTGAATTAATCATATATTGAACTGATAATACATTTATGACCATTGCACACTGGTGTTAATTTGAATACAATATGTCCTGCACTTTTATTTTGTTAGTTAAGTTGGTTCTATTTGCGCTTATTACTGAAACATGTGCTTCGACTGACGATCGCTAATTATAGATTACAAGTATCATGTATCATCGCATTATAACAATGAACCTTACTGCTGGCTTTTGCTAGTACCGATACCAAGTCTGACTGTCCCAAGTTGTTGTCGTTGTTTACGTTTGTCGCTTGTCTTATCTGTTTTCCTGTGTAGTTCTCTGGCAGATTGTAGTATGTAATTGTAATTTTCAGCCATTATAGATGTTGCCTACTCTACCGGTGAACCTGAACTCACCAACGGTTTTTTGTTGGGTCCATATTTCTCGTTTTTTGTATATATGTATGTGTCTTCATTTTTTGTTTTCCGTGTCGTACTCATGTTATGTCCTTTTTTCTTTGTTTTCCGATGTTGCCATTATCCTTGGATTAAATTGACGGATCGATTCTCATTTACTTTCCTGTTATCTATTTTTATTTTATTCGAATAAGTATTGTATATAGTCTACTAGATTCTGACTGTGGTTCCACACATAAATTTAGAAACATCTCTACATTAGCCTGTTCAATCATTAAACTGTGTTAACTTCATAGTCATTTATATTTGTTCTCCATCCCTTTTTTAATCTTTTGGTCTCCAAATGTTTTCATTTGATCTGCACTGAAGAACCGTAAAGTGTTTATAATGATTTTAGTAATTTTTTTGTTGTATATTAAATCTGGGTTGGTTCAGATGTTGGTGGACTGTGAGTCCCATTGGGTATTTACAAACTCAATTGTACAGTATTTCGGTGTTGGCTCTTCATCCGAATTTTATTTGAAAACTTGAATAAAAACTTTTAGAAAGTTTTATTTTATACTAAGGAGTTTTCCTTCGTTGAAGCTCTTGGATTCACAATTACTTCGGTATTTGTTATATATCACTCATAAAAAATTCTGAAATTTCAGTCTAATGGATACGAGGGACAGAGTTTAAAATAAAAAACTCTGCAGGTCACAACTAGGTCGACCATTATGATGACTTCTGACTAATTTGTTTCCGATGTTGCTGTTGTCCAAGGATTTTTCGACTTATTGTTCATTTCGAAAACGAAGAAATAATGAATAACAATTAAAATTTCTTATATTTCATCTTTCGATACATAAATGGATTAATCCATATTTCAACGTAAGTAGATCTTATACATCCCAGTAGACACTACTGAAAATAAAATGTGGGCCTCAAGTTAGTTTTTTTCTAACATCTGACAAAAACTTGGTGACTTGAAATATTCTATTTTAAATTTTCCAACCCAAGTTATAACATTCCTTCTACATTTGCAAACGGTGTAAATATACTAGAACAGTATAGTTTCTTCTCTGGTTTTTATTTACATCATTTATCATATGGTTATTGTTTTATGAATTGATCCAAACTTTGCATGACAGTCATCGATCATTGGTGATGTTATATCTAGTAAATTCTTCTCTTTATCTTAAATTATGAATTTACAATCAATATACTGTGATATCACATTTAACTGCTGATGTATGTGTTCAAACTTCCGTTATTTTTAATACTTTCAAGTTAACTTGTACAACTGATTGCTTTTATTACAGATTTTATCTGTCAAAAATGCTAATGAAATGTCGATGTTTTTGGTTGAAATTACTGTTCTGTTCTTCGGTATCTTTGTCTCCTCTTGAGTTTTGACATTTTGATATCAGCATGTTTCTTTAGTATCCGTTCTCCGCTGTGATATCAAGCAAGATTCCATATGTTTGTACAGAAATCGAGGTGTAAGATGTTTTTGTACAGAAATCGAGGTGTTAGATGTTTTTGTACAGAAATCGAGGTGTAAGATGATTTGTCTTTACAAATTGCAACGATGAAACACGAATTTTTTTTTTCATTTTTCTGCAAATGATTCTCATTTTGTTTGGCTTTGTTACCTCTCCACTTGCTGACTGTTTGTCTTTATTACCTCTCTACTTGCTGACTGTTTGGCTTTATTACCTCTCTACTTGCTGATTGTTTGGCTTGATAACCTCTAAACTTGCTGGCTGTTTGGCTTTATTACCTCTCTACTTGCCGTGGTTTTATTACCTCTCTACTTGCCGTGGCTTTATCACCTCTCTACCTGCCGTGGCTTTATTACCTCTCTACTTGTCGTGGCTTTATCACCTCTCTACCTGCCGTGGCTTTATTACCTCTCTACTTGCCATGTCTTTATTACCTCTCTACTTGCCATGTCTTTATTACCTCTCTACTTGCCGTGGCTTTATTACCTCTCTTCTTGCTGATTGTTTGGCTTTATTACCTCTCTACTTGCTGACCGTTTGGCTTTATTACCTCTGTACTTGCTGACTGTTTGGCTTTATTACCTCTCTACTTGTCGTGGCTTTATCACCTCTCTACTTGTCGTGGCTTTATTACCTCTCTACTTGCCATGTCTTTATTACCTCTCTACTTGCTGACTATTTGGCTTTATTACCTCTGTACTTTCTGACTGTTTGGCTTTATCACCTCTCTACTTGCCGTGGCTTTATTACCTCTCTACTTACCGTGGCTTTATCACCTCTCTACTTGCCATGGCTTTATTACCTCTCTACTTGCCGTGGCTTTATCACCTCTCTACTTGCTGACTGTTTGGCTTTATTACCTCTCTACTTGTCGTGGCTTTATTACCTCTCTACTTGCCGTGGCTTTATTACCTCTCTACTTGCTGACTGTTTGGCTTTATTACCTCTCTAATTGCTGACTGTTTTACTTTATTACCTCTATACTTGCTGACTGTTTGGCTTTATTACCTCTCTACTTGCCGTGGCTTTATAATTATGCTTTAATGTAAATAGAAATAAACTATTATATTCAGAAAATAATTTATATAATATTTTGGCAGAAAACACAGGAATACAATTAATGTGCCGAAAAAAAACATATACAGACATTCAACGCTCATTCACTCATTCTCTCAACATACAAAATATACATTACATAAGCGGGCGAACACAAAACAATCCGCCATATTTGTTTGAAAGTGTTTATAACTCAATGATTCGTTGAATAATCCATTTTCTTTGTGATTTTACATATTTTATATAAATTTAACATAAATGCTTGTCAACAAACAGACAGATATACAGGGTGACTCTGACATCCAAATAGCAGCAATACTATATCAGTTTCTATTGTTTATTGAGTTACGATATAACAGTTGACAGCTTATTATTCTACCTATTCTCGTAATTTTTCACGTTGACGATAAGTTTTCTTAAAAAAATACTATTGCTGCCAGGATGTTGAATTACACAACTCATTGCCTACGTAAAGAGTCATAACAAATTTTATTTATTTGTTTGTTGTTGTGATTTCGAAGACAATCCCAAGCTACACCTACCTTATTTTTCGTTGTGTCTCATCACAATCAGTCATTTGTTCAGTTGTATAATCTTTGTGCCATTATGATTGGCTGGAACTCTTCCATTTCACATCCTTCTATGTGTTGTGCTCTATGAACGCTACATTTATATTCCAAACTGTACTCCCATCGGTTGTGGTGTCTTTATACTTTTGATTGATTGATTGTTGCTTAAAGCCAACTTCAGCAATATTTCAGCTATATCGTGGCGTGAACTGTTTATAATATAGTAATAAATATACAGTTAAAGGGGTTAGTTAAAACATATTGCTATGTACAGATAAAAAGATTTATAAAAATAAAATCATATAATAGACAATTTAAGGTAAATAGATCAAATTTGATGAAATTTAAAAATTGGATAATATATTTATATTTTACTATAAAAATTAACAGCTTTATACTTTTGCGTAAATTGTATATATGTGGTTTGTACACTAAAAGTCAGAATCATTTACCTGTTATGACGCACCTTGCTTGGTTACATTATGACTTTTGACTTTTTAGCACATTCTAGGAAAACACACGCTATAAATATTCGTAATATAAGGTAAGTGAGAACCGAACCGCCAATCAAAAGCTAACAATCCAAGGACAATGGCAACATCAGAAACAA